>CM040750.1:19697193-19714693 GCA_022829145.1 Albula goreensis
ACACATATGTCAGTAGATACACATTAAGAGCTAAGGTGAAGCAGCCAGGGGAATTTCTCTCGTTTCCCCACACAACTCAATTGCGCTAATGTGCACAAGTGAAGATGTTTTTCTCTCTGTCTTTAAGAGCTCCCATTAGAGAGATGGGTCATGTCAACCTGATTGTCCATGATGCTGTGTGTTTCTAAAAAGCACTATTCTCCGTTTCTGTGATTTGGGTACTCTGTCAATAGTTTAGCTACATTTGTGCACATGAAGGCTGATATTTATTATCCATTTGTCTTTGTTCATTACAGGGTAAAGACATAGAAAAAGAGTCTTTATACATGCCTTCAAGGACCTCTGTCCTTGTTTCTGAGATCTGTGCAGAGACCATGACCAGTGACCATGAGTCTGTTTAGAGTATAAATGTTGTGGGATGAATGTGAGCATATTACGAGTGTACTGAATGTGAGTGTGGCCTAAATGTTGATGTGTATGAGAATAGTTGTGAGTACGTGAGTGTGCAAGACTGAGCAGTGTATGGTGATGTATTTAGATTTGGATGCCCACATTAATGCATTGAGAGGGTTATCTGTGTCTCAGTCATTCAGACAGGAGCATGCTCACCTGGATCTGCACCAGTGAGGTGCCACGTGATGTGTTCTCAGGCAGGCTGATGTTATATAGAGCCTTGCTGAAGATGGGTCGGTTGTCATTCTCATTGGTGAGGTCAATATGAACACGAGCAAACCCGACGTGTTCCGACAGTGATTCATTTGCATAAAGCTGTGTGCAGAGAAAAAAAGAATAATTCAATAAATACACATTCAGAAAACAATGTGTATTACTCAATCTAACTTTGGTGTTCTAATTGTAGCCAAATGTATCATTGCTTTATCCAAATGTATCATTGCAGCTAACCTACCTCCTTTATTTGTCACTCTCTAACTCTAGTAAATTATACAGAAAGATGAGTGAATTAGATGGTTTGATAAACAGTTGCATTATGCATCCAGTCATATTGAACAAAGCTCCCGCAGAATTTACATGGTGAACTGCACTTTCACAACACTGCAGTGCACCTGGACCTAGCTGTACTCTACACCACCATGACAAAATAAGTGAATAGCTCATTCATGTAAATGTAGAATATAGTTAACTCTAGCTACTTAGCAATGTTTGTGTAACTGCATTTAATCACTTTGGGAGAACCGCAGTGAAGTTGTAACAATGGTTACATAAGTCTGGTGCTGTGAAGTACAGTTGCACAATGTGAGAAATATGAAAGTTTGGACTGAGAAATCATTACAATTTAATCCACAGGTGAAATTGATTCTGTTACTGAGGAGATTTGTGTTTTTCAGATTTTCTTCCATGATTTTCTTCAATGATTGGGCTATATTTGGATATTCTTCCATTAGGTTTGCACTGACTGTACTGTATCTACAGTACAACGTGAGAGGGGTATTGTGCTCACAGAGAAGCTGTAGCTCCTGATGTTCTCGTAATCCAGGGGCACTGCGACACGCATCCTTATATCTGCTCTCCCCTGCACTGACGTGGGGGAAATGGTGAAGTGGTCCGAGTTGTTCCCCGTGATGAACACCTGGAACATACTGTTAGGGCCCTAAGACGGGAAGGGAGAGGGACAGGTAGATTGAGTAAAGATAGATAGAGAGAGAGAGAGAGAGAGAGAGAGAGAGAGAGAGAGAGAGAGAGAGAGAGAGAATGTGAGGGTGAGGGTGAGGGTGAGAAAGAGGGGGGCAGGGAAGAAGGGGAAGATTTTATTTCAGTTCAACGTCAGTTCTTTCAGCATAACAAGCATGGAATTACCATCACAGCTCTAAACAAACAGCAGCATAACTCTTACTCTGAGCTATTACTACCAGAACGGAATACACTACACAGGCCACTTAGGTCATATATTTTAATGCAGATGCACAGATGTGCTTCATATATCATGACCCACACAATACAAAAAAAGAGAAACAAACAGCTGCTTAAGGCAATGAGATAACTACACTCACACAGATTGAGTGACAGAAAATCAACTTGCTGTCTTCATTAGTGTCCATCTCCAACCCTCTTTTCATCCATTCCTACCTCACTGTCTACCTCTCTCTTTCTGCATAATTAAACACTTGACACCAGATAATAAGGACTGAGAGGGGGGTGGGGGATAAAACATGCCAAGGTTCAGAGACAGATGAAGGGGTAGACAGGTGAGGGATGGTAATTAACAATTAGAAGAATAAAAATATGGTGATTCAATAAATGAATATATGTGTTTGTGCATGTAGTGCATGTGTGTGTTTGTCAGGATAGCCTTTTGCTGGTAGCCATGAGCCAAGCACACAGACACCTGCTGGCTGGCAATGACTCTCAGAGATGCATTCATTACCATGAGGTGCAGGAACCAAATCAATACTGTCCTACTCGTGCATTTCTCTCTCTTTTTTGGTTATCTTTTATATCATTCTGCATATCTCTCCCCTGTAATCACATCATGGTTTGCTCTCTTTCATCTGTTTGCCTTCTTTCTGTTCATCTATCTTTTTTTCCTTTTTTCAATGCAAGTCAGGGTCAAGGGTTTATCCTTATCAAAGTGATGCAGTGGAGGGCCCCCACCGCAGCGTCTCACACACCAGTCTGGTGTGAACGCAGTGGGCGTAATGAACTGTGTCGCCACCAGCGGCAAATTATAAACCCCTTTTCAATTTCTGCAAGAATCCATTTGCTGGCGAAGCGGCTCGTGACGACAACAGAGCGATTGATCCACGGAGAGAAAATTGTTTCGGAGTTCAATAAACATTTAACCTGGAGTGTTCCGTTTCTGCAACAACCACAAAAAAGATTAAAGGCTGAAAAAATAAATAACTAGCGACGCTACAGACACCCTAAATAGGCTCGCTCATCTTGAGCTGTTGGGAATCGCTGGGACTAATCTGTCATTTTCATCTGCGTTCTCTTTACCTGCTGTGCATAAAAATGCACCAACATATTGCATAACATTATTTGTGTGAGCACAGAATAAAAAAGCACAACAGGATGAGAGGAGACAAATCTGAGCAGAATAGCTTTTAAATGGATGATTATACACCCAATCGAAGAGATCTTTGAAGCACTGTACCATTCATTTTATGACAATCCAAGTATTCGATGAGTGTACTTGATGCGCTTGAGACACTGATACTTTCAAACCAATTGACACTATTTCTTTAACAAGGGCTGTATGAACATCTTGTCATTTACTGATTATAGGCATTCAACTGCCTATCATCTTACTGGATACTACAGGCCCTTACCCGACACTTGATTATGGAGGCTTGTCATTTCTATATTATCATGTATGCGTGTGTGTGTGTGCATATATATGTACGGACAGTAGGAAGGCTGAGAGGGTTACAGAGAAGAGGAGGAATAGATAGAAGGGTGGGAGCCAGGACTTGAACCCTGCTCTCCCTGGGATCAACATGTGGACGAGACGGCTGCTCAGCCAGCTCAGCTATCTGATCTCTCATCATGTATATATTTGTCAGGAAAAAAAAAAAAAACATATATACACAGAATTAAAAGATAATACACAGAATATATATTACACCTTTTAATATTACTACATATTGCTCACATATCTGACACTGTGTTAGATGGGAGCATGTTATAACCATTTGAAATTCTTTTAATTATTAGCAGTTTTTCTAGTTACAAGAAGGGGAAAGAGGGTTCTAAAGGTACTGTAAGTTCTTTAGTATTCCTGTATCTTCTCAGTTAAAATATTTTCAGTGTATTGAAGTTATACCATGCACAAATATAAAATACCATACATAACCAGAATGAGCTTCCATTGTAAAGCATGAGTCACTTTCAGCTTCTGAATCACAAGCTTAATTTTGAATGTTCAGTACATCCTTCCAGATACATAAATCACATCCATAAGTTTTCCCTGAGAGGAAAGTCACTTGAGATTTCCATCCCAGATTCCTGTTTTTTTTCCAAGGTGTGGACTCGGGCGAACAGGCTTTGCAGAAAAGGGTGACGTGCAGATTACAATCGATTGTGTTTTATGGCGACAGTGAAATGGCCTCTTGTTTTTGTTTTCATCACTTAAATACCATTACGGAAGATGGCTCCTATTTAAAAAGCCATCCAATATGCAGACATGTCACCACAAACTGCCCATAACGGTAATTGCTGATCCATTTGCTTCACCCTCCCCGGTGTCTGGCTAAAACGTCCTGTCACACGCTCAGCTGAAAAGTTTTGGATGAGTAGCTTAGGGAAGTTTAACTTAGACAAAAAATGATTGACAAGGAAAGTATTCTGTCTCATCTCTCTCAGAGTACATCAATGAAAATCACTCAAATGAATGGCTGACAGTCTTTCTCTGTGATTGCTCGAACAAGGAGAGCTATTTTCAAAAGCAGCTACTTTGTATTTCTGTGAATACAGCATTTATGTTTGCTTGTATGCTATACCTATGTGAGGCTGATTGTATGGTGATTACATTTTGATTAAAGCCCATGTATGTAAATGGGTGTCATTGTGTGTGAACAATAGTTTATACAATGTGTTTGTATGTCATAGTGTGTCTGTAATCATTATTTGAGAGTGGTTACTGCGTTCTCATGGGAATAGCACAGGAGACCAAATGTGTCAGTCAGAGCTGTGATAGAATACATTTTCTACATACAACTCTTAATGTGCTCAAATCCATCTCTGTGATGGAGTTTCGTCTCCGCATTTTTTCAAGGCATTTTACAATTGAATGAAAAGGCCCATTTTTCTGTTTGCATAAAATATACTGGGTGATAGATAAGGGCAACACAGGGACAAATAGAGATCTTCACCACACCCACTTACATATTTGAAATATTTCAAGTTAAAGTATTTTATCTTCAGATAGCACAAGAAGTTGAGAACAAGCATGTTAGTAATGAAAATGTTAGAGAATAATTTGTATTGAATATTGATCCAAAAGTAACCTTATAAGTAAAAAGGAATTTATCGAAGGAACAGTAGAACCTCAGAGATACACACTCACCAGGAAAGCTTGTCTTTTGTAATTCTGAAAGTTTTCTATTACTGACACTTAATGACAGCAATATCATGTTTTTGTCATTGACTGGAATCCTTACCCATGTAAAACTGCATAATTCTGTGTAACACTAGTAGTCTCTTTAGCAGCCTATTACTATAAATTTTCACTGTCAATTGTAAGAGTGATTAGTTTTGGTTCAAAGCTCACCTTTTTAGTTTAGGTATTTGCAATTTAATCATATCACAAGTTAGTTTTCTTTGAATTTTTCTTTATTGTGCCAAGCTATTAGCCATCCGGCTAAGTATCCAGCTCCTTATTTGATATACTGGATTTGTTTGAATTTTATTTTGGCTAGTCATGTAACTAACTTGTTGATTTTATCATACTGTCATTTACACACATTTATCATACTTTTTTAGCAGTAGTAACAAATTCTTACATTTTTCATATTCTGATCATGTTTTGCATTTCTTAACAATGGAAGATGTACTAGACTTCCACTGTAAAACTACCTTTTTTCATGAGAGTTTGAAATGAAAAATATGCATATGAATTCTTACAAGGTTATTATCTATTTGGTCAACTGGTGCTTCCATATCTCTGAGGATATTTCAAACAATGCACTTGCCTTAGATTTGGTCCTCACCCATGTCATGTACCAGTAGAATGTTCCATTTGCTGATTAGGTATTTACCTCTGAGTGTTTACTACAGATAAAACTCAAGGAACAGAACTCAGTGTTGTAAAAAATATATTTTCCTCTTTTCATCTGTGATGAAAACAAGGTTCATTGTTTTGTGTAATTTTGTTGCTTCATGATTCTTGTGGTTTCAAACCAAATTTCTTGGATTAGTAAGTCATCAAAAGGTTCATATCAATGAGGTTCTGCTTTATTTCAAATGTAAGACCTGAGTATATCATTAATACTGAATAAAACTGTACTGAATATCTATTTCAGGTCATTATGACTCCACAGCACCTGGTCGTCTGTCACATCAGTGCCGGTTCATCTGCACATTCTCAGTCATCATGAGTCTCTCAACCACAGGACTTTAATTCTCTTGCAAGTCCTGCAAGTACCAAACACAAAGACATGAGGAAACTTCTCACACTTCTCCCTTTAAGCTGAGAGAGATACAGAGACTGTGCAACAGACCACCCTACACTTCAGTAAAAAAAAAAAAAAAAAAAAAGCCAGGAAGGATTCATTCTGAGACCCAGGAGCTCCCAAGCGAAAAGCTGAGAGGAGCAGTACTGCATTGACATGGCTCTTATCACCTGCCAGGTGGGCGAGTCACCTGGCGAAAACGCCCCCGTGGAACGCTGCTCACATCCCTCACCTCAGTTTGCCATGCCAACAGCAGTAAATAAACAAACAAGCGCAAATAAATAAGCCCTACACTTAAATACCACACTATCTCTCTTTTTCTCTCTCTCCCACCCATAGTCTCTCTCTGGCCTTGTTTACCTTCGCTCCCTCAACCCTCTTCTACATTAGTTATGCTACCCATCTTCATCCCTTTCTTCTCTGTGTTCTCCCCCTCCCCCGTTCCCTCCACTCCACTTGCAGTTATCTGTCAAATTCCATCCAGACGGCCGCTGTGCTGGAATCAATCAGAGTTGACTAGCTTTCGGCTTATCTCTACCCGAGGTGATTGATTTTCCTCGTTAGGTATAATTTGATGCTCCATCCCATCTCTTCCAAAGCAAATTAAATTGTAGTCGAGTCGAATGTGCTCCAAGTCCTGGGCTGCCTGAATGTGTGGGTGTGCGCAAAGGTGTGTGTGTGAGTGTGTGTGCATGCCTCTGTCTGTGTGTGGGGCTGTTAGATACAGCTAATGGGAAATGGCGGACACATGATGTAAAACTAAAGAGGATGCTGTTCAACAGGCCAGTCTGACACCGCTCCCCATGGGTTGACAGGCAGCTCCTAACAGCGCAGAACAAACTGCTACTATGACTCAGGGCACATTACACGGCTAACAGGGTACAGTGCAGAGCCACTATGGCTTAGGGTAGAGCATACAATAAATGGCACAGCGCACAGGTGACAAGGTACAGTAAAGTGCTGACTGCCTCCATAAGTCAGAGGGGCACAGCACAGAGCAAACTGATCTTAGGGTACAGCACAGCACAACCTTCCTCTGTGGCTTAGGGCACCCAGCTTAAAGTTTTTATGACTCAAAAAGACAAAGATTACTGCCACAGTGAATTGAAGCAGATCATAGATTAACTTGTGATGTTAGGCATAGATTGCTACTGTGAGGTTAGCCATAGATACCCCATTACTCTCCATAAATCTGTATCTTATCATCTAGGTTAAAATTATATTTTGATTATGAAATTAGTATAAAGATGGTAAGGAAAAGTTCTAGCATTCTTGGTATCATAAAGGCTACTTCTACCATTGTTAGTGACTTAATGCATATGTTAATATATCAAACAATTCATGAAAAATGCCCTTTTGCATATGAATACAGTATATACTATTGTTTTTGTAATATGCACCCTTCTCAATTGACCCCTATATGTGCTAGAAGAGAGAGCAAGTTTTGAACTTTTGTTATAAATAGTAACTATGAGCATTTTCAGTTTCTTGAATTCTTGAATTAGATATGTCCCTTTGTCAAATTTTTGTGGGAAACATGCATTTCACTGTAATGTTTGCTACCACGGACATGCACATCTTCGTGCTATTGTTGCCTGGGCAACAGCCCATTTGACCTCATTTGGCCAAGCTGCCCCTCTGAAGGATTTTGATAGCTGGGATTAGACATTATTAGCACTAATATTAGCATTGGTAGAGCCACTACCCTTCCGAACGTCTGTGCACGTCACTGCTTGCTACTTTGTTTTGTGTTTAAAATGTTTAGAATACTACTTCCATATCTTTATGTTATGGTTTATTTATCTTTATGTGTCTCACTTATCTCTGGGGTTGTACCATATTTCATAATGTTCACATACCCACATAACTCTTAAAAAGAAGTTATCATCATTTGTTTGTGCAATGTATGTATCGTATTTAACACCTCTGAAACTGAAGTACCAGAAACTACTGTTAAAATAGCAGAAACTAACACAAATTACAGATAGACTAATGTGTGATTCAGCATATTCATTCATAAATACCACCCTCACACACCTTACAACACCGGGTCTTCATGATATGGTTGGATCTCTATCACACAGAACAACCTTAATTCATCCTGCATCATTAAGTACAGCACACGCCACACAAGAAAGCACAGACCCTTCAGTCCTGCCCACACCTAACTGTGCACAAATTTAGAAGCACAGCACTACCCCTTAGTATATTATGTATACCTCATAGTGTTCACTGCACTCATAGATGTGGTCACAGTCTATTGTCTGCACTACAGCATAGCACCACTTACTGACATCAACACTATTCCCTCATCCAACACTTTGCCCCATATTGAACACATAGCCCTTAGTACAGCAATGAGTATAATATTCAAACAAATTTTAGGATTGCATAAGACTTGCTGCAATATAACCTTGAATAATAAAATGGACATGTGTGTCATATTTAGCTGGTACTTTTCTTTCAAGCTTGTTGTCTGCTTTTGTTCTGCAAGTGTTTTCCAACTCTGGGAATGGTAGAGTACTGACCTGATGACTGACGACCTCCTACATATCACTCAAAAAATAAAAAAAAAAAGCGGAGCCTGGAGTATCACTGCTGGTTGTGTTATTTCATGGCATGCGTTCATGACTGAGAGCATATGTTCAATTAACCAGCTGGTTTTAGAGTTTGTATAGTGTAGCATGAATTTAGTATTGATGGACACATGCTACTGTATAATTAGGGACTGCAATATTAATAAGCTTAATTATCAAGCAAGAAATTACAGGGTAATCAAGTTATTTAAGTGTACACCAAGGGAGCTATGCATCAGTCATCTGGAATTCTTACTGAGGCAGAGAGAAGCATGGCATTTCCCAAATAATAACCTGGATTCAATCAACATTTCTTATTAAATTTGACATACAAATAATTGCTAGAGACCATTTTTATGCACATATTGCTTTAATAAATTTCTGTGACTACTAAACTTGCCAAACTTTCAAAGAAAAATAATGTAACTAAGAACACTTGTAACTGTGGGTAAATGCTCTGAAAACATGCTGACTAAACTCAGGTCAAGCTCTGCAACATGAAGTATTGTAGAACACTGAACCCTGGATTTACAACTGATCAGCTGTATACTCTGAGACTGCCTCAAAAACAACACCTCAAAGACGCACAGCTAAAGATCCTTTCCTTTACACATGTGAAGGTGAATACAATTTTAAGAGCTGTAAACTAATACATTGCAGCCAACCATAATCCTTTTTCTAGCTGTTTAATATTCTTAATATGCAACACTTCAGTGGAACTGCTCTATATAATTAAAACTAGGGCTGTCAAAATGATTGCATAAATAATACAAATTATATGAAATCCTTAACATGTGACTTAAATTATTTCACACAGTTCATTGCATGTTTGTATTTGAACCTGGCAAACAGCAAGTCTGCAAAGTTCTTCTTTCATAAAAACATTTTCATTTGCCTATCAATCAAATAAAGTCAATCATTTTCAACCAAGTAAGTTCCAAGCCAAGTCAGTATTTTTTTTAAGCCGGTCCTCAGGATGACGCTATAGTACCTGATGCAGATGAGCTCCACTGGAGCCACAAATGCGTTATCTATGTCACCGGGCTGATGTGAATGACAGGTCCAGCCTCCTCAGGTTTCTACTTGGGAAAGCCAATTTAACTACAACAGCACAATGCTCACAGCCTTTTAGAATTGATATCACATTGATTCAGCGATCTGCTCTTGAAGACTTGAACAAGTGGCTCCAGCTACGAGTGTTTTGAGCTTTACTGTTGCCTTGGAAAATAGCCTACATATGCTATGGAAGTGCATGGTGTGTATTGCCCCCATTGATGATTACAGAAGTACTTGGGTGGTGGATCAGTGGAAACACTTGGCAGAGAGACACAGCTGAAGGGTTGTTATTGGCTGAGAAGATTGTCATCTGTGACAGATTCATAAACGCTTCATCCTTTAAATAAAATATGCATTATGTGATGAATAAAATACTGTTGCATGTCTTTTATAAATATCTTCATTACAAACTATTTTCTAGCAATTAAGGGAAATATGATTAGTCATGATTTTTCACAGACCATCGTTTGATTATATCAAACATTTTTTCAATCATTTGGTTGCCCTAATTAAAATGCAATACTGCTGACTAATTTTGCTATCTGCTCACCTCTTTCAGGTTTTTTCAACTGTGCTTGAGAAAACAACATCTAATATTCTCCCTAAAATTTTCAACCTATTTCTTCCTTGCTCTCCCCTTCCTCTCTTGTTCTCATTCCATTTCTCCTGTTTCTCTTTCCTGTTTTATCCCCATCTTTCTGCAACCTCTCTCCCCTTGTATGGATCCTTACCTCATCCTTATCTTCGGCCTGGATGAAGAGGGGCAGAGCGAAGCCCACCTGGGCCAGCTCAGTGATACGGACTCTGTACTCAGAGCTGTTGAACTGCGGGGCATTGTCATTTTTGTCCACCACCAGAATGGTGAAAGTGGTTGTCACGGTGGCATCTGTGGGTGTGTTGTCATTGTTTAGCTCCGTTCCCTGAAGAAAAAAGGGAGAGAATCTGAATTTTACCAGCACTTTATTTAGTTCTTATACAGTGTATAAACATATATTCATTGCTAATCTCTCTCCAGTCCCTTATGCTGGTCAATCAGGCACATAATTCAAGAGATATCTTTTTTTGATATTTTGTTGGAAAATGGGAAAGGGAAAAGAAGTGTGAGAGAGAAGGATTTAGAGGGGTGGAAAGAGCAACCAAAGGAGTGTAAAAGAGTGGGATAAAGAGAAAGAGCGAGTGGGGGGAGAGAGAAAATAATAGGTTGACAGGCTGGAAAGCAGTCATCACTTTATTGATACATTGTATTAACAACTGTAGCTTTATTGGATCACAGAAGGGAAGAGGGACACAATACAATCAATGATCTCGGGGCGAAATGGGCGGGTGACTGACCCACACAATCAGATTAAAAATGGAAGGTCCCTACTGCCTGGAAACAATTACTCTCCCCTACTCCCTCTCTCTCTCTCACACACACCACACATGCGCGCACATGCACACACATGCATAACCTCCTCCTTTCTTTCCCTCTCTCATTCATTTTCCTGTTTCAATTTGCTCAATTGCCATGGCAATCATACATTCATGCTGCCATATTACTATACACCAATTGAATAGCACACTTGAAGTATACCCTCATGAAACCATTTCAGCAGCATCTCTCTCTCTCTCTCTCTCTCTCTCTCTCAAAAGTCTGGGAAATAAGAGGGGGATGAGTTTGATGTGTTATTGTCATGATGATTCTGGACAGGAAGGGGGGTTCTGGGGACGGGAGAGAT
This sequence comes from Albula goreensis, assembly GCA_022829145.1. Lineage (NCBI taxonomy): Eukaryota > Metazoa > Chordata > Actinopteri > Albuliformes > Albulidae > Albula > Albula goreensis. The sequence goes on from CM040750.1 coordinate 19,708,672, forward strand.
AGCACATATTGGGCAAAGGGTAATGTCCTAGTGTCTTTTTAACTCATATAGTACCTCATTCACTCCTACCACTACAGTCCCAATGCCATCAGTATCACTCCCATGTACCACACACCTCAGCTTTGTGAAGTTGAGAAATTAGTTTTATTACTCTTGCACTCCAAATCAATACTGCCACAAAAGGGCACGCAGTGAATGGTGAAGAGGAGGGTGAGAAAAGAGGGAAAAATCTATAACTTATAAATATGTTTTCAGAGATTTTCTTCTTCTACTTTCCCTTGTGTAGTTTTTCTACTTACTGCTATAATCATTGATTTTAATCAAGAAAAGAAATTGTGCAGGAATGCATTATGGGATGCAGGTAAGAGAATCTTTCTTACCTGCACACACACACTCACACACACAATTGAAATGTCCCTTTCAGGTGACTGATCTTGACAATTGATACTAGAGTGGCACAGAAAACAAAGTGCGGTCAGCAGAAAGAGGAGTGTCTTTAAGAACAGAGGGACCACCAGCTCCTTACATGGAACCATCTTTACTGGGACCATGACCTTGTTCTGACCTTTGGACTTCTGTAAGTCACTGTTCCACATAAACATTCCACAGAAGTACTCCCAAATACACATGACCCTAGGGTTTCTGTACTTCTCCTAATAATACTCAAGTCCTGGCCTGGCTTTACTTATTCTGCAATCTTATACCATCCACTCGCCTCCCCCCAAGTCTATTCTAGTGATGTTTAAACACAAAACTGTGTGGTCAAAAGGAAGTGCTGCCTCAAACATTAAATAAGTTCCACTTTATGAATATGTGCGAGTTACACATTCATAAAGTTTACAAATAAGCAAAAAAAGAAAAATCAATAACCTAAATCTGGAATGCAATGATATGGATACAACAGTAAGTGTGGTATATGCATAATTCAAATCTTAAATTATTACTTTTAAGACATTAATGGTAGAGAGTGAGCATTAATGGTGCTGTCTCATAGAGCCATTTAAATGGTAAGCCTCTAACTGTGATGGAAAGAAGGGCTTCTACAAACTGCATAGCTGTGTCCTCTGGGCGAATGATAAGGTCTGTCTGAATGGCTGTTATTCCCATTCTTCATTCATATCCCCCATGCCCCACCAAAACCCAAAACATGCCGCAGCCCACATCCCCTAATTCTCCAGGCAAACCAGGAACATGCCCCACCCAATGCCCCATACAACCCTTATTGCCCCACCCAAATGCAAAACATGCTCCAACCACATTTGCTCCACCCTCATGCTACATCAGCAGACCTGCCCGTGAAATCTACCCCCAACCACACCTTAACAGTGAGGACGAATCCACCAGAGTAGAGGGGGTTCTCTCTGTCCAGCTGCCCATGCACAGTCAGAGAGCCGCTGACAAAGTCCAGAGCAAAGATGCTGTTGGTGTTACCTATGTGGGGGGGATAAAGTAACAGATGGAGTTAGTCACAGTCTTGCAGTCTTGTTAGTGGCATCACTTTCAGGGAAAGACAGAGAGTCAATCAAAATTATGCAGGAACTCACTATGCTTCACAGCAGGGTTCCAGGAATGTACGGAGGGAGAATTCATCTGTGGCTTAGTATTTCACTTTATTTCAGTAGTAGGTGTGTGTGTGTGTGTGTGTGTGTGTGTTTATTTGCAGAATGTACTCTCTCCCTCTCTCTTTATTTTATACCCTCCTGACTCACTCCTCCTTTTTACCATATCCCTCTTCTCTTATCTGTTTTTCCATCCCTCTCTTCATTTTCACAGCCCATTCATTTTCTTTCTCTCTCATTTTTTATTGGTTTTGATTCCCACCTCATCCACCACTGTCCATCTTTTCTCAATCCATCTCATGCTCTTTCCCCAAAATCTCATTTTATCTTTCTCTTCTCTATCTCACTCACTCTTTTTCTCCCTTCCTCCCTCTACCCCTTTCCTTCTTGCTCTTCTCTCCTCTGCCTCTCTCTCCGTCTCCTCCCTCTCTCCGTGGCTCTCTCTCTGACAGCTGGTGTCTCTGCTCGCTGCACACTAATTACATCCGGCAGATGGAGACGGCAGACAGAGAGCGATAAGACACTCAGAGTCCCCCAACCTCGCCCCTCTCCCACAACCCCTTACACCCTGCTCACCCTGCCCCCCCCCCCCACACACACACACACACAGGTACACAAACATACACACATGCATATAAATTCACAGGCACATTCACACGTGCATGCATATACCACATGTACTTTGTAAAAACACACACACACACACACACTTACACACTTTTAATAGTGCTTCAAATAGAATACACATGATAATATATATCATAAGGAAGAATATCATAAGAATTCATTTTAGGTGTGCACTTGATTGCATGAAAGCACTACATTCATGTGAACTCAAAAGAGTTCTCTTTACACAGTACACAGGATCTTGACTGGAGATATTAGATACACCAAAGAATCAGCTGTCTGCTTGGCAACCAAAATGAGAAGAATTCTGGGTAATGACCCTGGAGTGGTCTGGTGCTCTGTCCAGAGGGTGCAGCAGTGCATCAGCTGCACCTTACCACAGAATCTTCCATAGACACCACTCCCACAAGCAACTCATCCAGGAAACATCTATTTACGGGAAAGTCTGTTTTGAGGATCTTTGTTTCCTTCCACCCTTTCATGGTGATATTCTCTCTGTGGGATGGGGGTCCATGGGGAGTATTAGATGGGGTGGGGGGTGAGATTCCTGGTTTGTGGGGACTGTATTCAGCATACATCGCTGTGAGAGAGCTTTGCCTAATCATCTGCAGCGCAGCGCGAGTGGCAGAGCCAGCTGTGTTTGCGCAGGATGGAGAAGTGGCAGAAAACACACAGCAGAGAGCCTGTGCTCCCACTGAGAGCTCAGGGCTGCAGGCTGCATGATAGACAACTGACAGAACCACAGGGTTCTTACTCTGCTGCATCACTATGACTAATGACTTTGCTGGATATACATCTTTAACATTGAATATCCCCCTAAACTCAAGAGTTCTCATGCTCTGTGGTGCATTAAAACCCTTTGAACCCTATCCTAGTCCTGGACTCCAGTACACAAATGATAGAGAGGTCACAGAACATTGCTTTTTTCCCATAGCCTAGTTTTATGTTTCTTTCTAGCTAAACTGGAAAACGGAATCAAGTTTGAGGAAAATCTACACTGTTTTTTTTAAGATTTTTTAAAAACACTGACTTGATATACAACCTAAAAACATTGTTCAGATCGCGTATATCTTCTCGGGCAAACTAGTTTGTTATATTTTAAGAGGCTAATACAACTAATCTCTTCTGTTCAACACCACTAGAAAGGGAGAAAACTACAATCCCTCACAAGGTAGTTTAGCCAGGTATTTGCATCAGCACTTTGAACACTAGCATGTTTAGCATGTAGATAATAGGTTAGACTTGATGCAATTCTATGACACTTAAATTCACTTAAACAGATTTTTACATACCACTGTTTTCCTTGCCATTGGAACTGTCCGAAAATGTTTTATAACAGAAACAGCTACATGTGAACGTTTCTTCTACATCACATCTGCCCTTCCTGTACTGCCTGAATAATAACAAGTGCACATTCAGCTCAAATTAAAGAAAAGCCACTGAGCTAACAAATATTAACATATTAATTGCATAGTGTTCAAAGCCTTTGTTTTTGTACCATAGAACGACCAATTTATTACACAGAGCTATAGTGCAGTAATGTAAGGTGCGAAATGCATGCAAAAGGTAAATGAAAAGGAAGGCTCATCAGGATGACACTGTGTACATCCATAAGGTATATATGGGCACTTAGAGGTATTCTGCACGCTACATATAATTATTCTTATAGGGGGAGGTAACCTAGGCAGTATGTACCTACAGTAGTCTGTTTGTGTTAATAAAAGAGGGAGAGGAACACATTAACCTAGGGCCACCATGTCTATGTCTAGTGTATGGCAGGGCAGTCACTGGTCTATTGTTACACTGTGATTGGGGGGAGGCAGGTGAAAGGGGTCGTGGGAGAGGGGAAGCAAGGAACAAGGCTTGCAGGTAATTACCCAGGATTGAGGGCAAAAGGTGGAGATGGAAGAGAGTTGACTGCAACAGTGTCTTGCATTCACTTGCTCCAAGAAATAAAAGTAGGGCTTGTCTGTGTGTGTGAGTCACTCACACAGAAGAAATCTTCTAAATGTGACTAAATGTGACAGGCATCCAATGGAAATCCTGCATGTAGAATTTGCAGAAACTTTCTACAATCACAAACACCAAATAATGTAGGCGGAGTAGAATTAGGCTCTTATCCACAATGGTACATATCCAAAAATAGACCACTAATATTCTTGATGCACCTCAAATCAAGCCCCCAGGATACACTACATTTTAAGGCAATGAAAGCCCAAGAGTTAAGACAGGGAAAGACCCCCATTAGACAGTTGCTACTGAAGCTGACAAAATGGGGCTGCATTCTTTCTTCATCTGCCTGTTCCATGCAGACATAACTTGCATAAAAACTGCATAGTTGGCTGAATGGGCAGGGTGAAATCATAAAACGGGAAAATGTACTGCTGCAGACAATTGTCCTTATGAAGATAGATGGTTGTGTCATCATGTGGTGCATATGCACAACTTGAAGAACCTTCCACACTAGTTCTGTCACAATACATCTAACACTAAGTACACCCCAACTTAATACCAGCACTGCTCACTGACAAACAATAAGATAATCATGGTAAACAAATGAATAAACTCAATCCTCTCATCGACAGTCCTGAAATAATACAACCAAAACACAAATTAAAAACTGACTGCTCTTAGTCCCTAAAAAGAGACTGTACAACTAGCTGAAAATTTTCACTGTCATAAATACAAACAGGAAGTGGCCGAAAAAATAATGGCTCGGTGACCACACCTTTATAACTGAAAATACAAACACAGAAAAATTCTAATATAGGAGAGGGGGAAACAGAGAACCACTTCCTCCTTTGTTGTATAAAACATTCTGAAATAAGGAACTAATATTTCAAATATATTTTCTGTCATTTCTCAAGAATTCAGGTTAAAATAGGTCTGCAGTTCATAACTAACTGTATAATTGCCATAACTATAAAACCATCTGCATTGATATCTGATTTGAAATGAAAAAAAGAAAAAATAACTGAGAATGAATGAGAGGGAGATAGTGAGATAGGCAGCAGTAGTGATAGTGAGAGGTGGAGGAAGGACCTCTTCTTTACATAACAGTCTATGACAGCCATGTTGATAAAAGTATTATGTGTTTAAGTGACATAAAGATACACCAAGAGTAAATTTGAATCTGGGTGCTAGACACTTTGGTAGCCCACGGCACTTCAGTTTGCATGTTCGTGGCATAAATACCACAATATTTAAGGATATTCATCATATATGATCAATAGCCCCTTCAGGCAAGGCAGTAAAGCTGCAGGCTTTAAACCAATTGTTTCTCAGGAGCCGTGTCAACATCCATATTGCCTGCATAATGGATAAAAAACACTGTCTTCCAACTGGCTGTTCCTTTGACTCCGATCAAGTGTGTTTCGAGTGTCTTGGGTCAGGTTTTATAACCCCTAGTTGCTAATTGATTAATTGCTTACTGGCCCTTGACTTTATACATCATAGTGAGTGTCCCTCATTCATGACTTGAGGGGAAAGGAAAGTACTTGGGAGTCAAATTTGAATTCACCCTAAAGCTTCTTACACCTTATGGCACAGGTTCACCACCTGATTCACCTCCTCTGCCACCTGATTCACCTCCTCTGGTGCCTTATTAACCTCCTCTGCCACCTGATTCACCTCCTCTGCTACCTTATTCCCCTCTTCTGCCACCTGATTCACCTCATCTTCCACCTGATTCACCTCCTCTGCTACCTTATTCCCCTCCTCTGCCACCTGATTCACCTCCTCTGCTACCTTATTCCCCTCTTCTGCCACCTGATTCACCTCATCTTCCACCTGATTCACCTCCTCTGCTACCTTATTCCCCTCCTCTGCCACCTGAT
>CM040750.1:19717193-19924693 GCA_022829145.1 Albula goreensis
CAAAGATACATTTATAGGTAAAGCATTTATCACTTCTAAGTTGTAAGTTATTTTGAAAACATCTCTCCGCACATACTGTTTGGTTTTCCCCCGTGGCGGTTTTCTGAATCCTTCTGACACAATGCAGTGAGCTGTTATCGGGTCAGAAACTGTGCTTTGGAGAATGTCAGCTGAGAGTTGGCAGTGATGGCCCCATTTCTCTTTTTGTTCAGTGTTTTCTGGCCTATATTTCTGCTCTACATTCGGCAGCATGTAAATAAACACAAGCAGAAGTGACTGGTGCTGGAAAAGTGAAGGCCGCAGTCGAAGCACAGACACACAGCAGACTGGACTGGAGGGCACTTCCTCACCCTTCCCACATGAGCTAGTCTCTTTGCATTGTGTTCCCAATTTTTAGGACCAGCTAGGCAACCAAAACTGGAAGCATCCGCCCTTCTGCTTCACTCTGCCTGCCACAGGAACACACGTGCACAAATACATATGCATATTTATGCATGCACCACATGTATACACCCACACAGCATCTAGTTTGGATTATTCCCCTTTTTAGTTAGCTCTTTAGCTGTTGCAAGGGTTTAACTATTCAAAATCGATCAATCAAAAAAACTTTACTGAAGGAAAAACTCCTATGACCCTACCTTTACAAACAGGAAAAAATACAAAAATTAAAAAGAGTGAACTAAAAGGAAAATAGACAAATATGTAGTGATAATAAAATAACAAGCATGACAAACACTCACAACAGAAAACAAAATAAAAATAGTAGATTCTAGCAAAAAGAAATGTCATAAAAATCAGTAAAAACACACAAACACTGTTAGATCAGAAGAGATTGCTAGCTGCCAACAGCTGATAGGCATGTGCATATGTATGGGCTTCTACGTGATTTTTTACATGTTCAGATACAAACATGTAAAGATAAGTAAATGTAAACAAATCTACTTATGTATGTGTTTAATATAAAATGTCCTTATTATATTAAAAATGTTGGCATCTCTCTCTTGCTCTCTGTATCTCTATTTCTCTGTGTTCATGACTACTTCTCCGTGTGACAGTGCGAGGCTAGGGATGGAGCCCTGTGGGTCCCCTGCCATTGGCAAACATGCAGAATTTAATGAATACTAAATGAGGCATTTTATTTAAAGTTTGCCACAAAAAGTAAAACAGAGCAATATTCACAATAATAATAACAACAGTGATAAAATTCATGATAATGAAAAACTGAAAACAGGCAGGAAAAAAAGACCTTTAACAAGAGCCTGCACATTTTTCGTCACGGCTGATGGTGCGCTAAAAATGAAAACTCTTGTAGCTGCTCTCTGTCTTTGTTTCTTTCTGCAAGGGGAAACATGGCAGGTCGTTACTCAACAATCAGACCCCCCCAGCATTTACCCTCAGTAAGCCCCCACACCCTGATTCCCTATTACGGCCCCATCATTCCAGTCACTATCATGCCTCCCCTGCATGATGTTCCTGTACCCATTCTAATTCAGGATCATCAATATACAACCTCAAATGCTCAGGAAGAGTAATCAAACTACAGCTAATGTATTAGTCATACCGATAAACCTTCTCTGAGCGATAATTAGTCAATATCAGAAAAAGAGAGGGAGCAACAGAGAGAGAGAGAGGGAGAGAGAGAAAAAGAGCAAGAGGGGGAGGGGGAGAGAGAGAAAGAGTAATAATAAAAAAGACTGACAGGCTGGAGAGAGATGGGGTAGTATTGTGGAATTATGTTAAGCCTCCAGAGACAGACAGGGTGACAAGTTCAAATCTGTGGTGAATCCAAATGTTTCTATAGAATGTTGGTGTGTGCTTTTGATTCTGTTGAACAATGGATCTCTGCAGGTGTAATCTGTTTATTGGGTCCCGCTGCTTATAGAAATAATTCATGAGTGATTATTTGCGAATATTACAGATATTTAGGGGAAAAAATCATTTTAAGGGCTTGCTAGTCTGAAGAAAGACAAACTTGTGCTATTTTTTCTGTGACACAGACAAGTAAAGCTGTCTGAAAACAAAAGAGAAAATGAAATAACCATCTCTGTTACCCATCTACTTGTCCATGCAGGAAATTACAAGCTGCACTTGACTGACTCGATCACTTGTTCCAGTGTAAAAACAATGTAAGAGTTCCGTCTGGCTCTCTATCAACAGTCTACTGCTGCTACAGCCTGGAGAGACAGAGGGAGAACTTAACTGACACTCAACACTCGGCCATCCCAGCAGAACACATGTGTGTGTGCACGTGCGTGTGTGTGCGTGCATGTGCATGTATACGTGTAAAGAGCTGACTATTGAACTTTTTTGGCCAGTAGTTGGCATTGTGGGTATTGGATGACAAGCTGCAGGTTAAGAGATTGCTTCACTCTGTAGTATGGCAGCTTTGGTGAGAGCCACCAGCAGGATAAAGGTCAGACTGTATTTTGTCTTTATGCTTGTTCAGATTTACACTTCTATTGCTGTTTGTCATTGATGTCATTTTGTGAATTCATTGAGGTATGGGACCCCTCTCTAGATCTTGTATGTTACACAAGACAAAGAACAACTACGTGGCAGGAAGAGGCTGGAATAGGGCACTCAGACTGAGGGTTTGAACCACATTAACCCTCATTCTTCCCTGGCTTGTCCTTTCCTTGCCGATGTGGACCTCCAGCCATACCTGGTAATTGTGTGGCTGGAAGCCTGAGACCCAAACCCAGCTGAGGGACCCTCAGCTGCAGCATTCTCAGGCGCTTCTGCTCTATGAGGCACCCAAAGGCTCCAGGACTTTGGTGTTTGAGAGGAAGTAGAGCATGTCGGCCCTGTGGCGGAGCCCAGTGGGCTCTGCCTCAGAAAGCAAACCAGTCCCTGTTTTCACTCACAGAGCAGACGCTGGGGCACTGGCATATGACTTATGCCCTCTCTCCTCTTAAAAAAGGAAAATTGCTCTGCACACTATTCAGTTCTCCAAAAGTGAGTTTGAACTGTGCTGAGCAGCTTTGTTGGATTTTATCAGCTCTATACAGATGGTCCCCGATGTACAATGGGGTTACATTCCAATAAACCCATTGAGAGTTGAAAATGAATGTAATACATAAAGACATAAAGACATAAAGACATATTATGACGAGGACAGGCCATTCGGCCCAACAAGGCTCGCCATTACATTATTTAAAGAGTATCCAAAACTGCATCAAGTCTGGACTTGAACACAGAAAGGGTCTCTGCCTCAACTACATGACCTGGCAACCCATTCCATGTATTGATAACTCTTTGCGTGAAATAATACTTCCTTACATCAGTGCGGAACTTACTCTTAACTAGTTTCCATTTATGTCCCCTTGTCCTACAGACTGAACTTAATTTAAAAAATTTATCGTAGCTAACCTTGTTGAGTCCCTTTATAAATTTAAAAACCTCTATTAAATCACCCCTTAGTCTCCTCTTGCTGAGTCTAAATAGGTTAAGTAACTTTAGTCTTGCCTCGTAGCTTTTATGTTTCATGCCAGGAACTAATTTAGTTGCCCTCCTTTGTACTTTTTCAAGAGCCTCGATATCTTTCTTATAGTGCGGTGCCCAGAACTGCACACAGTATTCCAAGTGTGGTCTGACTAAAGCATTGTATAATTTCAATATAACCTCCTTAGATTTATAATCAATACTTTTGGCTATATATCCTAGCATCCTGTTGGCCTTTTTACTGCTACAGCACACTGCCTAGATCCCGTTAGGCTTTGGTCAACCATTACTCCCAAGTCTTTTTCAAATTGAGCACAATCTAGTTTACTTCCTCCCATGAAGTAGTCTTGTCTAACGTTCTTGTTGCCCACATGCAAGACTTTACATTTAGTTAAGTTGAATGTCATCTGCCAGGTACCTGCCCACATATGGATGCTGTTTAGGTCTTTTGTATTACCTTAGTTGATTCTATACTGTTTGCTAGCCCCGCCAGTTTTGTGTCATCTGCAAATTTTACTATTTTACTACTAACCCCTGCATCAAGATCATTTATGTAGATAAGGAAAAGCAAAGGCCCCAACACCGATCCCTGCGGGACTCCACTTCTCACAGGACCCTGTTCTGAAACAATTCCTCCAACAGTTACACTCTGCTTTCTACCAGCCAGCCAACTTCGAACCCACTCTGTGATAGGTCCTGATATTCCTGCAGATTTCATTTTCTCTATGAGCCTCTCATGTGGAACTTTGTCGAATGCCTTTTGGAAGTCTAAATAGATAATGTCATAAGCTTGGTTTGCATCTAAACATGCTGTAGCTTCCTCAAAAAAGTCCAGGAGGTTTGTTAAGCATGACCTCCTCTGCGAAAACCATGCTGGGTATCGTTTAAGATACCATTTTGTTCTAAGAATAATTCCAAATTGTCCCTAATGATGGCTTCCAGTAATTTACAAGAGATACAAGTTAAGCTGACAGGCCTATAATTTCCTGGATCAGTACGGTCTCCTTTCTTGTAGATAGGTACTACACTGCCTAGCTTCCAGTCATCTGGTATTTCTCCAGTTTTAAGAGATTTCTTAAAAATAACTGTCAGAGGTTTGTAGACCTCTTCCGCTAGTTCCCTGAGGACTCTTGGAAATATTCCATCAGGACCTGCAGCCTTATTTGTTTTAAGTTTTCGAAGTTTATCTAGCACTTCTGTGTCATATAAATCAATTTCCTCCATAAGACTCTGAGGACTGAGTTCTCCTGGAGGCATATGTGCGAGCCCTTCACTTGTGAAACTCTCCACAAAGTAATTGTTTAGAGTATCAGCAATAGCCTTATTATCATGAACCATAAGTCCATCCTTGTTTTTTAAACCTCTTATCTCAGCCTTAAGTGTCCTTTTTCGATTGTAGTATTGGAAGAAGCGTTTGGGGTTGTTCTTTGCATCTAGCGCAATCTGTCTTTCCAAACGCCTTTTAGCTTCCCTTATTCCTTTCTTAACTTGAGCACGCATTTTGCTGTATTCAGTCTTGTTTGTCTCAGAGAATGGTACACCTAACCTACCTAACTTACCAGACATCATAGCCTAGCCTAGCCTATTTTAAACACTTACATTAGCCTACAGCTGGGCAATGTCATTAACACAAAGCCTATTTCATAAGTGTTGAATATCTCATGTCATTTATTAAATACTGTACTGAAAGTGACACTATCACACCATCGTAAAGTCGGACCATTGTAACTCTGGGACCGTCTGTATAACATGCCTTCTTATTTCTTCTTCTTTGATACATGATTTTCTTGTATTACTTGCATGAAAGGAGTTATTATCATTTTGTTGCTGTTGTTCTTTTCAAGTTTTTTGCAAGTGGATTCATCTGAATGTGAGTCCTACATTTGTCTTGTATGAAAGCCAAATTATCTAAAACAAGTGTATCTTTTATCTGTTTTTAAATTCACCCCCTCCCCTTTTCTCCACAGGTTTTAATTCCCAGCTCCATGCACAAGCCACACTCACTGCCAAAACCTAAGCGGTTAGTTTGACCTCCTCTAACATGTGATGTCAGTGAATGCTTCTTTGAACTTGCACAGACCAGAGTAGGAGGAAGACATTTCATGAGTAGCTTAGTGCAGGTAGGGCTCTGGGTACCCTACTGACCAGTAGTCCCTGACAGTGAATTCCTTCCCTCCTTGGCTAATACTATGGCCTACCACTATCTGTCACCCTGCTGGGAGGCCAACCACTGTGGACCACATTGGCATGGTCTGGATTTGATACCAGACTGTGTGGCTCACCCACTCATTTCAACACTATGAGCCACTCAACAGCCCTCACATTTATCTATTAAGTGTAGTGCTGATCATTTCATTTATTACTTTCTCTTCTCCTCACCCCTTTCTCCTACTTGTGACTTCTATGCTGAACTGCATTCTATGGAGAGGAATGGATGGAAGGAGAGAATCAGAAAGCATGGGAGGTGGAGGGAAGGAAAAGAGGATGAAAGGGGTTTTCAGGCTTCATTCATTGCCTGCCAATGGGAATTTTTGGAGATAGAACAGAGGGTGATACAAGAAGTAAAAAAATATCAAATGGAGAAAAATAGAGTAGAGGAGGTTGTACTGAGAGAAAATAATCCCATCTGTCTCTCTGTGTGCTTTAAGTCAGAGCTGAGAAGTATGAAAACTCCTCTTATCACCACTCTGACTGCTCCACTGCTTTGCGGTGCTAACCTGGTCTGTGAGGGCCACAGTGCCTGCAGGGCTACTCAACCTTGAGTGGCAATAACGGCCACAGGACAGATCAGTGCTGCTGCACGAGGCCCACAATGCCTGAAGGGCTGCAAAGCCCACAGCTTGTCCAGGTTTCTGTTACATCCAATATACTCCTCATTCAATTCACTTAACTACATCTTAACTATACCCATCAGCTTATGTTTGTAGTTCTAGTCAGTGGTTTCAGGGACTCCAGGGACAGGGAAAATAATGTAGGTGGACACACTGACCCCAGTCTACAGACACAGGCAGGTCCCTTAGGTTACCTTTATGTAGGTTCCTACCACTCATAGGTTGCATTACATTACATTAAAGGACATTTGTTAGACGCTCTTATCCAGAGCGACTTACAAGGCAAAGTGCATAAGAATGGTACAAAAAGTGCAAAGATAACCCCTGAGAGGGGCAAAGTCCCAAGTGCCAAAGGTCATCGAATAGATTAGGATGTTAGGATGGATAGGTTAAGATGTTCATTGGTTGTGTGTTGTTGATACTTAGAGAGACGCCTGTTGTGCTGTGTTGTGTTTCAGGTGTGAAACAGTCACTTACTCAGTGAGTGCATTGGAGGAGTGTAAAGGCTTCAGATGCAGTGCTCCTGCCATGCAGGTATGGGTGACACAGCATCAGCTCTGTCAACAGACTCAAGCACTGAGTCAAAAGGACTGAAAATGAAAAAGGGCAAAATGTGACAATATTGCCGGAAAACCTGCTGGGCTGCAGTTCTATGGAGCATGTCCGCATGGAGCTTCAAGTTGAGAAGCCATGCTGCATCCAGGCCCTCCAGGACTGCAGGGTTTGTTATGAATGTTAAACTGGTTTTCCACAAAACAACAATGACTTTAATTCAAAAAGATTAAAGATGTGAGATTTGTTTTAATAGTTTTTTTTTTTTTTTTTTAATCTGACCAAAAGCAATCTACCAGCATTCTTCATTACTGGATGAAAGCTTGCTGCCCAGGGCTTCAGAGTCAGTGGAATGGAAACCTTCTGGGATATGAACCTACAGCCCCCCCCGGTCACAAACTCACAGCCCTGACCACAGCTGCCTCAACTCCACAGGCTGTAGCTGTGCAACCCCAGCACATTGCCTGAGCAGAAATTCTGTCCCCTTCCCTGCTTGAGAAGACAGAGATGTAGATCAGAGGCTCGCAGTCTCAGCCCTGGAGCCCCACTATGGAAGCACGCTTTCACTCCCACACTGGAATACCACCCCCCAAATTATAACACGCTGCTAATTGTTCTTAATTAAACATTTACAATGTCAACTGAAGGATGATATACCCTCTTAATGCCACATTAGGTCAGAAATTTGTATACATGTCATTAAAAATAAGTCCCATAATTCATATTCTTGGATTTTTGATCAATCACATTACCTAATTCTGTAATGAGCTCTATGGCAATTGATTCCTTTAGAAACATTTAATTTCTACATTAATCCAATTATAGATTGGAAGGTAAAATAACTGCAGTCCTAGTCTCTGAAAGTGTGGACACCTGGGTCACTGAAACAAAACCATTTGTTAAAAATGAAAGAGCAATGACATAGTCACAACAATGGCAACAAGATAAAGGGTACAGGAAAATGGAAATTAGGGTTTGCTCAGATCTACTGCTGTTTTAAGTGCAGGCAAATGTGGACATGACAGCACATCTGTGTAGAAAAGCTTTGTTCCATTGTCCTTTCCCCTTACACGTACCTGGCCACTCTGCATTGAGGGACCAGGCCAAATTCATTAAAAATATGGACAGTCAGGAGTCCCATGACATGAAACACTCTGGGCCATACCCAGAGACGGAGGGTTTCACCTCCATCTTAGTGACCCTTTTGCACCAGCTGCCCCATCTGCACAGTCCTCTGGCCCAGCCTCTGCAGTCAGTAAGCACAGAGCATCGAGTAAAAGATTCAAACAGAGGGCGCAACTATCTGCTCGTATTTTGTTCAGGAGACCTCAAGGCAGTGGCAGCCATAATAACAACAATAACAACAACAGCACTTTCACAAAGCTGCAGTCTGCCTGGAATGTTCAAATCCCTGATTAGCTTCTTTGGGAGGGAGATATAGAACGTGGGAGAGAAAAGATTCACTGATCTCTGGTCCCAGGATCATTCATATAAATTGCCCGCGCAATTAATTCTGCATTAATCTTAATTACCGAACTAATGGGACAAGTCCCCCTGGACCACGCCAGCCCCTTCTGGGAATCAGCAACTGAAACACACACCAACAACCCCCATTCACACCCCCCCCAGCACACACCATCCCCCAGCCCTGAGCTCCAGCTCAGTCCTTTATACAATGAACAGCACCATCCTTCATTAGTCTTTATCTGTTAGGCATCTGATGAAACTATCAAGATGCTGTGCTCTGTCTCCGCACGGCTCTTCACACACTACTTGAGGTACTTTAATCTCCATTCTGCTCAATTTAATGGCCTTTTAATGTATCCGTATGGTATTCCATTGAGAAGCACTTTTGTTCATAGTGTTTGCTCAAAAATGCAGCTTTTCACCATGTGACAGGAAGTTAGGTCACCTGCCATGTTTCCCTGCCTGCTTTGTAAAGCACTTGACAATGCATGTGAAAAAAGCATGGGAAGGCAGTCCTGAGGTGACCTGACTGCGCATGGTGCTCTGTGCTTTGTGTCAGACTGAAAGGGAGACGGATGCAGGGCAAATGCGCAGTAAAGGGTTGGTCTGCGCCTCTGCAGATGGCGGAAGGCTGTGTGTCTTCATCACCGGGGCTGCGTTCCTCGTCTGGTGCCCTTGGCGTGCCAGCGAAATTAACCAGCTGGCGAGGTCCAGGCGCCCTGCACATCGTTGCAGTCTCCTGTTTCTCTGCAGTAGGTTGGGGAGGAATGGCGGTGGTGGGGGTGGGGGCGGCTCACATTGTGCGATCTCAACCTGACCAGAACATGAGCCTGCTCTGCCAAGAGACCAAGGCCCTCAGGCTCTTGGAACTGTTCCCTCCAGCAAGAAAATTCCATCAAAGACAAGCAGTCTTGTTGCAATTAGTCTGCAGATGAACTCAGTCAAGTTTCCAACGTACATCGACCCCGTTACAGATATCAGTATAAATCCTGCAGGGAACCGCCAGCCAGACTCACTGCCAGTTGTTATCTTTTTTATATTTAGTTTTAAATATTAATATCTTTCTGGAGAGGGAGAGGATGAAAGAACGCTAATGGCACAGTGCCTCCTCACTGGCAGAAATCACCCTTATTATTGAGATGCTGAAATGAAAACGTGGGACAGAATCACACCAAACACCATCATTACCATCACAAATGTATTGATCCAGTAAAGAGAATGATTTCAACTATCTCAACTTGCTCTCTCTCTCTTTCTGTCCATCTTTCTCACTCTGCTCACTTTTTTGGCTGGTCTTTCTCAGAAAAAATCCTCCCACACCACCAACAAAGAACAAATAAACAAAAAAATAAACAAAAACAAAGTAACGCCCTCACATTTGATTGCATGTATTATGAATTTTTAAATAATGTTTTCCAATTTTTTTAGCAGTCATTTTATTTTATACATGTAGCTAGCGTCATTAGTTCCAGTTATCTTTAAGAGCAAACAAACACATCTGTCTTACTGACACAAAAAGTCAATGCTCATGAAAATTTTGTAAAGCTACACTGATAGTTATATATTCACAATATCCATAGATCAGCATGTTTACAGGTAGATACATATTGAAAAAAATTAAATTGAATTTTCAAACCACAGGCTGAACATTTGAACTGTGTATTGATGTGGGGTCTTGGGCGCATAAAAGGGGAAAACTAAATATCTAATTAGACTGCAATAAAAGCATTACTTCATAAATTAGCAGTGTGTTATATCAAATATGTCATTTGTTGTATTGCATTGAAAGTTGACTTCACCAGCCCGCAAAGAAAATAGGTAGAATATAAATCAATTGTTTTTTAACCTTCTACTTCTCCCTTTTTTCCTCATTTTGGAATTGGAGCTAACTGTAACTATGACATACCCTGCACACCTGTATCTGCACCCATACACCAGGAACATTGCAGCTACAGCAGAAGCTTGCCTCCTCTGAGACCATAGTGTATGGTCATTTTAGCAGAGCAACAGTACCAAGATCATGGTGTGAGGTCACTGAGTAGAGGAACAGTACTGAGATCGTGGTGTGTGGTCACTGAGTAGAGGAACAGTACTGAGATCGTGGTGTGAGGTCACTGAGTAGAGGAACAGTCACTGAGGTCACTTAGTAGAGGAACAGTGAGACTGAGATCTGAGTAGAGGAACAGTACTGAGTGTGGTGTGAGGTCACTTTAGTAGAGGAACAGTACCAAGATCATGGTGTGAGGTCACTGAGTAGAGGAACAGTACTGAGATCGTGGTGTGGGGTCACTGAGTAGAGGAACAGTACTGAGACCATGGTGTGTGGTCGCTGAGTAGAGGAACAGTACCAAGATCATGGTGTGAGGTCACTGAGTAGAGGAACAGTACTGAGATCGTGGTGTGTGGTCACTGAGTAGAGGAACAGTACTGAGATCGTGGTGTGAGGTCACTGAGTAGAGGAACAGTACTGAGATCGTGGTGTGTGGTCACTGAGTAGAGGAACAGTACTGAGATCGTGGTGTGAGGTCACTTTAGTAGAGGAACAGTACTGAGATCGTGGTGTGAGGTCACTGAGTAGAGGAACAGTACTGAGATCATGGTGTGTGGTCACTGAGTAGAGGAACAGTACTGAGATCGTGGTGTGAGGTCACTTTAGTAGAGGAACAGTACTGAGATCGTGGTGTGAGGTCACTGAGTAGAGGAACAGTACTGAGATCGTGGTGTGAGGTCACTTTAGTAGAGGAACAGTACTGAGATCGTGGTGTGAGGTCACTGAGTAGAGGAACAGTACTGAGATCATGGTGTGTGGTCACTGAGTAGAGGAACAGTACTGAGATTGTGGTGTGAGGTCACTGAGTAGAGGAACAGTACTGAGATCATGGTGTGTGGTCGCTGAGTAGAGGAACAGTACTGAGATCGTGGTGTGAGGTCACTGAGTAGAGGAACAGTACTGAGACCATGGTGTGTGGTCACTGAGTAGAGGAACAGTACTGAGATCGTGGTGTGAGGTCACTGAGTAGAGGAACAGTACTGAGATCGTGGTGTGAGGATCTGTGAGGTAGAGGAACAGTACTGAGATCATGGTGTGTGGTCACTGAGTAGAGGAACAGTACTGAGATCATGGTGTGTGGTCACTGAGGTAGAGGAACAGTCACTGAGTAGAGGAACAGTACTGAGATCATAGTGTGTGGTCGCTGAACAGTGAGAGAGGAACAGTACTGAGATCATGAGTAGAGGAACAGTACTGAGTCAGTACTGAGATCGTGGTGTGTGGTCACTGAGTAGAGGAACAGTACTGAGATCGTGGTGTGAGGTCACTGAGTAGAGGAACAGTACTGAGATCGTGGTGTGTGGTCACTGAGTAGAGGAACAGTACTGAGATCGTGGTGTGAGGTCACTTTAGTAGAGGAACAGTACTGAGATCATGGTGTGTGGTCACTGAGTAGAGGAACAGTACTGAGATCGTGGTGTGAGGTCACTGAGTAGAGGAACAGTACTGAGATCGTGGTGTGAGGTTTAGTAGAGGAACAGTACTGAGATCATGGTGTGTGGTCGCTGAGTAGAGGAACAGTACTGAGATCGTGGTGTGAGGTCACTGAGTAGAGGAACAGTACTGAGATCATGGTGTGTGGTCACTGAGTAGAGGAACAGTACTGAGATCATGGTGTGAGGTCACTGAGTAGAGGAACAGTACTGAGATCATGGTGTGTGGTCACTGAGTAGAGGAACAGTACTGAGATCGTGGTGTGAGGTCACTGAGTAGAGGAACAGTACTGAGATCATGGTGTGTGGTCACTGAGTAGAGGAACAGTACTGAGATCGTGGTGTGTGGTCACTGAGTAGAGGAACAGTACTGAGATCATGGTGTGTGGTCACTGAGTAGAGGAACAGTACTGAGATCATGGTGTGTGGTCATTTGAGACAGACCTGAGACAATGGTGTAGCCGATACGCCGTGGTCTCCCCCGATCCTGGTCAATGGCTTTGATCTTCCGCACCTCATATCCCTGCAGATCCACAGAGTGAGAGAGAGTGACACACACATATACACACAAACATACTTGCATACAAATACTCTCTCAATTATATAAACACCATTCACTCAAATACAGCCTCACTAAAATCTTCCTGGATACAGACAAACACATTCACTTGTACACACAATTATAGAAAAAACACTCAATTCACACACACCCATTTAATTCACCCTGTATACACAGATGCATGTGAGCACACACAGACTCAATTACGCACTGACACAGGCAATTCAGGACAGTTCATTAATTATCAATCAGCTGATATCATTAATTCAAGGTTGGTTTGCATCAAAACGGTGTGCAGCAAGACAGTAAACAATGCTGTGGTGCAGATGATGGCCTTTTATGAATTACAAAGTTCTAGGGGTTTAATTGAATTTGGTTTATTTTGTTGTGGCTCAAAATTCCCCAGCTGTTCAAATGAAAGCACGCACAAAAAAGGGCCATTTCAAAACTCTTTGATCCGTGGAGCATTTTTTTGGCTCCCGATTGGACACGGTTTCCATACTTAAAACTCACTCAGCCAGTCCTGCAAAGAGCTGCCAGCCTCCCATTGATCCTGTAAATTGTGTCTGAGATGCGTTTATGCTCTATTTCTACCAAAGCATCTCCTGTCATTGACCAATTACAGGAGAATCAATTACAGACCTTTTAAGAGGGAGCATTCATACTGATTGCACGCAGAGAGACACGCTGAAATAATACCAGACATTCTCAGTGTCGACACAAGTGGAATGCTCAATCACCCACCACTTGGCACCACCCTGTCTCTGCTCTGATAGAACATTCATTCTCTCCCTCTCTCCACCTTTTTCTCTCTTATGCCATATGTGACCATCTCCACCAGCATGACAGGAAAAGTGTGTTTGCCATAAAATGCATTAACACTAAAATGAAAAAGCTAAAATAAAACAGAGAGTAAGAGAGAGAGAGAGAGAGATGCTTGCAGAAATGACCCGTGACAATGCTGCTTGTTTGACAACAGCTTACTTGTAAACGTCACACTGAAGGAAATGGTCAGACAGCCATTATATCTTTACTGTATCTTTACTGTACTGCTGTGTGATGTTTGTGTGTGCGTGTATGTGTGTACTCATGGCCTTTATGCATCTATGTGCAGAAGTAATTACAGGATGAGCATGCCTAATCAACTCAGAGCCATGACAAATCCTTCCCCGTACTTGAGAAGAGCCAGTGCCTGAAGAGGGAGGAAATGGCGCCCCCTGGTGTTAGAGTAACCCACAGAGATGAAACTGAGTAAGAGCATGTGCATAAGAGCCACAGGCAAACTGAGAAGCAAGCACTTAGAGAGACAGAACACAGGTGTGCAAGACAGAGGTTAGGGCAAGCAGGAAAGTGAGGGAAACATAGTGTGGGACTGAAAAGGAAGCAATGCTGAGAGGTGGGAGAAAACAGAGACAGTGCTAGGGTTTGCTGGGAGCAGACCGAAAAACAGCTGGATATGTACGGCTGGCCACTAGAGGCTGTGGGCAGAGGGGGCTGAACATGCACCCATACAGAGATGTGGGTCTGACTTCTCCCTCCCCCTGGTCTCTTTCTTTTGCTCTCTGTCTCCCTCCCTCCATCTCACTCTGTCTCTTTTTCTCTTTCTCTCCCTCCCTCTTTCTCTGACCTTCCCTCTGACAGCTGATGGATCGGGAAGGCACAGCGACACTCGGCGACACCGCCTTCACGCTTCGTTAATATGCATGCAAATGTACTGCTTGACATTTCGCTACAGTGAAGACAGGGGGAGAAAGAGAGAGAGGAGAGATGGGTAGAGAGAGAGAGGCCCTCCTTTTTCCTTCTCTCCATAAGTTCAGGGGAGAAGGTGAAGAGACGGAGGCAGAATGGAAATGCAGAGGAGTGAGGTATCTGTGTGGTGCAGTGACCACTGCTCCAGTCCTGGGTTACTTACTTTTTTGTTTTTTTTTTCTGAGAATGTATTGCTAAAGCTTGCAAGTGTGATTATGCGCTCAGACAAGGACAACAAACAGGCACACTGTCAAAACAGAACATCACAATCTCTGCAAAGGAGAGTACTTTATCATTTTTTATTTAATTATTATAAAACCATAAAAGTAACATACAACATTTTGAAACACTGTACCGCCCAAACAACAATAGAAGTCTTTCATGCAAGCCTCCCCTTCCCCCCAACTGCCCATGTATTCTGCTACCAATCAAAGATCTTAAACAGATCTTGGCCCCTAAGCGCCCCCACCCTGTCCGGCGCCTCGGGGCACAGGAGTTGACACGGTGAGTAAATTTGTGCTGTGATCCCATGAGTCCCTGTGATAAATCCAGGCCTGAGTGACCTTTGTTGGCAGCCCCAGAGCTGACTGAGCCACAGTGTAAATCTACTGCTGTAATTGCATTTCTGTTACACATCTGTGGGGACTCCTAATGGTGGGGGTAGGGTGCATGGGCCACATAGGGTGGGGTGTGACTCTCCTTTTATTGCCATCTATTTACCCCAGATTTATTCTGGATAGACCTTTGGGTGGGGCATGAATATTTGAGATGAGGGATAGTCGGGAATCACACTTTCACAATTTGTCTGCTCATCTTGGGCTCTTACTCATAACTTGTATGATGTTTTGTGGTGTACTCTGAACCCCGGATGCTTGAGTACATCACTACTGCTCTGGAAACATACATTAACAGAGAGAATTAAGCTGAGGGAGGGTGGCATACCTCTGAAAGTTGTGCTAGGACTCTTATGTGACTATGTGACTTTATGGAAGATTTTGTGCCCTGCTCTTAGAAAGACTAAATGGCCACTCATGTGGGGATTTGGTACTACCCCAAATTTTATTCATTTGAAAAATATATCTGTTTTGACAAAGCCCCTGAGCCTTAGAAATAGTTTTCACCACTTTTCAGGCTGAAAGGTATGTTTTTTTCCACTGGTCTCTGGGAATCTATTTTAATTATGGGATGATACGGCTTTAGAGCATACGTTCTGACAGCCTCTCTGATGGTCCGGGCCAAAGTTAGTCAGATTTATATTGGACAGGGCTGATTGTTCAAACCACAGAATTCAACAGTGTTTGAACGCCTGACCTTAATTATCCCTTTAACTCAGAGCCAATACCTTTCTCACACTTGAAGACTGCATGTTTGATTATATTGCACATCAGACAAGGGAGAGAAGCACTGAATGTCTTATCTCAAAATCCACCTTTGTACAACTCAAATCCAAAAAATGATATGGTCAGATTCTCAGAAAAATTCCCTCAGGGTGAATACTGTGCATGTTATTATAGGACAATTACAGTATGCTCTTTGAGCATATGTACAACCAGTGTATACTTTGTATACATAGGACATCCTCTTCCTGGTGAGAAGAGAACAGCAGGGAGGAATAGTTATTGATAAGTAGATTTCCTAGTGTTTTGTAACCCTCAGGTCCATATCTCTGGGATTGTACTTTATATAATCAGAGAAGTTTGGCACTGACCGGGGGAGAGTCCTCGTTGATATTGGTGCTGTATGGGAGGTTGATGAAGATCGGGTCCATGTCCTGGACATCGGTGATGGTGATGGCCAGATTGGCCAGACTGGACAGGGGGCGTTTCCTGTCCTGGTCCTGTGTAAGCCATGCAAAATCCCATTACATTAACAGTAAGGTAAATGAGTGTTTGCATGAGTGTGAAAGTGTGTGTGTGTGTGAGAGAGTGTACTGGGTATTTACCGTGGCATTGATTGTTAGCTGATAGGCAGATGTTGTCTCGTAATCAAGTGGACGTTTGACGGTGACCGTGCCACGAGCTTCATCAATGGCAAAGAATGGCGAGGGGGGCTGAAAGGAGAAGAGCACGCTGCCTCCCGTGCCCTGGTCTGGATCTGTTGCGTTCACTATAAACACCGTGGTCCCCTCTGGTGTATCCTGAGAGAGACAGGGACACACAATCAAGATTCATACCATGCCGAGCAAACCACAGACTTACAAAATTGCCTAATGACACACGGTATAGAGTAAAAGTCTCAGAGGCTTGTCCTGTAATGAACTGTGAGAGGAACACACTCACAGGTTTGTCTAGGAAACATAAAGAAAGGAGGGTACACCATCATACCTGTCCAAGAACACACTTATACATAATGGGGTTATATAATGATTTTCCAATACATATAGCATGTTTTGAGCTGACATATTTGAGCATATATGCCACTACTTTTGGAAGTATGGGTAAAAGGGATGGGTGAAAGAAAATCTGTTGGCATATTTCATTAGCTAGAAGCTCAGAACATGCATTAACTCAGAGAAAAGCTATGAGCTGTTAGAGGTAAAGATGAAATAACTTAAGTGCTGTGGAAGGAAAAAAATAAGATTGTTTTGTGCTTTGTCATAACTGCTGTCAAACAGACTGTTAGCTCTTGAGAGGTAATGACACATGCTGGGGATATGTTAGAGTAGTGTGCCAGTCAAAGCCAGATACATTAACACTGATGTATGGGCACACATACATACATACATACATACACATTCACTGATTCTCATTCACAAATTAAGACACACCCATCCACATGCATATACAAATGCATGCACACAAACTCTCTCTCACACACTCACGCACGCACGCACGCACACACACACACACACACACATTCCATTAGCACTCTTCTTAGAAACACACACACATCTTAAGACATTCGCATGTATGCATACACACAGGCACTCACATGCCTGCACACACACCCAAACAAACACGCAGAGGCCAGTGCTGGGCTCTCTGAAATGGGGCAGAGCACTGTCAGCTTTGTAGCAGAGATGCAGAGTGACGATGGCCTGGTGAAACAGGTCAAAGAGACGAGATGAGAGGGAGCAGGAGAGAGAGAGCGACAGGCAGCACTGATGACATGGAGAGAAACACAGATCTGCCCTGACATCACCTGTCAAACACACAGTCATATACACATGACAGCACAATCACAGCGCACAACACACACACTCAAAACCACACAGTTATGCTAATACTCATATAAAAGGTGATAGAGAGGGGGAGGGGAGATTGCTGGCAAATGTATTTACAGTATTTCATAATCTGAATAAATATCACCCAAAACCCCAACAGGGATCATGTATCAGTTCCGCTACAGCGCTGTGTGGAAACCTTTCCCATCTGACTCACTTAATATCCCCTCAACAACCATTCAGTCCTCTAAACAATCGCTTTCCATTCCGCATGACTACCCAGGGGCCATTACCCCCCACCCCCAGTATTTAGGTGAAAATATCCACTTGGATGACCTTTGCCTATTACCCTTCACCCCTCCCAAACACACACAAATCACCCTCAATCTCAAAGGAGGTGGGTCGGGGGTCACCATCTCCTCCCATTCAAAGGATCTGATTCAGCCAGGGCTAAGAGGACAGCATCCCTCCCAACCCCATGACATCTGTGCTGAAATGTGGACTAAATGACAGTCAATGACTCAGAGCACTAATACACACACACACACACACACACACACACACACACACACACACACACACACACACAAGCAATTTCCTCAGTAGGCTTCTTTAGCTGTACAGTCGCTTAGAGATTAAAATCTGCCAGTGAATGTAGGCTTGAAACAAATGTAAAGTGACACAGGCAACAAACAGTTTACCCAGCCGAACCTCTCAGTTCCCTCCCCAGAGGAGGGAGTAACTCCAGGGGTGTGAGACTCACTGTTTGGCCCATTTACCGTTAGAAACCGGGTCAACTTTTGGATGTGATGGACTCAGTTTGTCTGCTGTGGACAGGATTTTGTAACACAGTGCTAATTTCTGAGTGTTGGTTCTGTGGCAGTCCAGAGAACACAGTCACTTCATTGTCGCTCTCTCTCTGAGACCTCCAACATGGCGTGAAGTAGATAAAACAATAAAAGTAATAAAAGCTGACGGCGTCTTCACACACCCCATCCCTGACACACACACGCACACACACACACGCAAACAGAAACGTTCACTCATCACTTCACCCCCATAGTTCACACTTTGACATCTCTCTCTCTGTCTCTCTCAAGCACAAACACTGGCCTTTTCTTTCAGTTGCACATGAACTGAGCAGGGGTCCATCTTTGTGGTCTGCAGTAAATGAGTGGGTTTTACAGACAGAAGGAGAGGGAGGTAGGGAGAGGGGGAGCAGAATGCTGGAAAAATACATTTAACAGTGAAAGACTGAGAAAGTTGGGGAAAAAAGATGGAATGATTACATTGGTTATTCTTGTGTAAGTGAAGTCTGGTGGAATCTGTGGTAGAACCTAAACAACTGCACAGCCATATTGTATTGGACTGAACTCAATAAATGGTATATTTTATCATATAAATAAATATGGTATAACTTGATGATAGATGCTTCTGTTCTTCTGCAGGGCCAGGCAATTATTCCCACAGTGTATTGCAGCAAGGATGGCCCTTGTGAAGAAGTGTATTATAATGTAATGTGATGTAATAGTTTTACATAAATATTTGAGTGAATGGCATTACCAATAACAGCAGAAATAGAGGAATCAAATGAAGACAAATTACAAAAAGAAGATATATCAAAAGACAGCAGAAGCAAGAAAAGAGAAATCACAGAGAAAAGGAAAGAAGAGGTTTCCAGGAGATGGGAGGGTGAAGGCAGTGGTGGGGGAGGGGGGGTCGCAGTAGAGGTGAATACTGAATTAAAGTTCTACCCTTGAGCAAGGCTCTCTGCTCAGATTGCTCCGGTAAGACCCAAACAACCGGACAAATAGGTTCCACGGTTTGACATCAGCTTACATGCAGCCCACCGGTAAAATCAATGACTGAGAGTGACACAGTCTGTGTGTGTGTGTGTGTGTGTGTGTGTGTGTGTGTGTGTGTGTGTGTGTGTGTGTGTGTGTGTGTGTGTGTGTGTGTGTGTGTGTGTGTGTGTGCGTGTGCCTGTGTATGAGTGAGACAGAAAGAGAGAGAAACTCAGGCTGAGAGACACTTTAGTTGTTGCATCGTACTAAACACTCCCAGGCAAGTTAATATTCTTTAAGAATATAATCACCTGCTATCCCCCACTCCCCAAAATTGAAAGACAAATACAAAGGATCAATATATTAAGGAGAAGAGCCCACAGCCCGACAAGCTGCCAGATATGTGTCAACATTCCACAATATGAAGAGGACATGGTGTGGCAGAAATTCATTGCTTACCTTTACTTAAGATATTCAGTAATGGTTGCATTACAGCACACATTACTTATTTAACATACAAGGCACATTACAGTATATCACTAAAGGGTCCTGTTCATGATTCAGCAGCTGAGCTTTATATTTTATCAGTAGGTTGCTGGTTTGAGTCCTGAAAGCAGGAAGTGCTGTTGTGAGCTTTGGGCTATGTTCTCAAACCCAAGCTGCAGGAGAAAATATTCAGCTGGAAATGTGGAAACTGCAAAGTGACTGAGATAAGGGTGTCTGCTAAACAAACAGGATTACAATGTTATCTATAATTTCATTAGACATGGCATGCTATGCTTCATGCTGTTGGTGTTTCTATGAAGGCCTGGTCAGTGTATTCTGGCATTGCTTGTGGCGATGAGTGGAGAAAACTCTCATCAGTGGTGAGATCATGCAAGCTCAAATCAGTCGGTGTTTCATACCATTTCTCTATGTTTGCTCCACTTTGTGTGTGTGTGTGTCTAGTGTGTGTGTGCATCATCCTGTCCCCTCTCAGTGCTGCTGGCACAGTCCTTACTCTATCTCTCTACACAGCCTGCAGATTCACAATGCCTCATTAACAGCACACTCCACCTACTCAAGTGGCGTCTTTGATAGGCACTCACTCACTGCTAATAACCTCCATGCATACCCAAAACAAACATACACACAGATCCGGACACACTATGCAAACATTCAACACACACACACACACACACACACACACACACACACACACACACACACACACACACACACACACACACACACACACACACACACACACACACACAAACATATTCTGTCAGCACAGAAAAATAAAACTCTCAATGCTACAATCTCAGCCTCTTACAATCATATCCTCTCCATTTTACTCTACTGACTTATCCCATACAACTAATACCAGTTCCAGTTCTCAGTCTCCAAAATTCAATACCAGCACACAGGAAAAGGAACAACATTCACCCACAAAAACTCCTTTTCTCTCTTTCACACACAAACACACGCATGCACACACATACAATTGCTCTCGCAAAACAAACATACACACAAACACACACACCACAAAGTCCAGCTCACCAGGCGGTAGTTGCATATCAGTTAACTTAGACTGGTCTATCAGTAAGTGTGTGCTTAGCTGAGGCACATCCCTGGGACAGCACACACAGTCTGTAATGGGATGCAGCTGCCCTCATTATTTCTGAATGAAGTTACACTGTCACAGAGTGGTGGCACTTGGCGATACCTTTCTCTGGCTCTGGGACTTGTTTCTAGCCCCCTCATTACGACAAAAATCTGCCAGAGAAGCAACTGCCTGACTCACACATAAGGGAAAAATCCTGGTAGCTGTGTCTGCTGTTCCTGAACCAGTGTTTTCTAGATAACTCACTTACACACCTGGTCCAGTAACACCATCGTGGGAGGTCCAGGGAGCTGAGCATTTTGCTGCTCCGTTTCCTCAGGCATGCTGAAACAAATTTCACTTGTTAAAAAAGGGAGAACTTTATCCCTTTTTGTGTTTATTTGAATACCTGCTCTGTGAAGAGGTGGCAGCTGCCAGGAACAGCTTGTTAGAGCGATGTTCTTTCTCTGAGAGCCAGCCTGTTAGCGTGCCCTCGGATGCGCCCCCCGCACCAGAGCAGTGGAGAGGGAGAGGGAGAGGGAGAGGGGCAGCCACCAGGGCCTGGCATCAGCTGCCTAAAGAAGGACCCTATGGGCACTGCCAGTCACAGGGGGCTGGGGCAGGGGCTGCTGCCTCAGCAGGAGTACAACAGCAGGGTCTTTGCTGGCACTGAGTCCAGGTGTTTCCCCAAGGCCTTCACGAGTCCACCTGTTTAAACCACTAAATAGAGAGCTACTCATCTGTTCACTCAGAAAATGCCACACATGCTATGGACCAACAGCTATAAAGTTAACTGACGATGATGAAGAAAACTGCAGTGATGACAACTACAATGATTATGATGATGACAACTAAACGGGACAAGATGAAAAATCAACAGCTCGAATAGTCTCCTGTCAGTTGCACTGACTTAAATTCTTTCACCCAAAGTTGAAAACATTGAAATAGCACTGGGTGGTTCATCGCTTCAAATCTGAAGAGGTTTAAGGTCTCTTCATTACTACACTGACTGACACTTGCTGCTCTAAATTAAGAATCAATAGATCTGGTCATGTACAAAGATGTGGGGACAGTGATCATTCATTGCAATGAGTAGCAATGTTTCCAAAATGTAGGAATATAAACCTTTGACTTTATGACAGCTTCCTTAAAACTCTCGGTAGCCTGATGTATAACATACCAAATTCAAATTACATTTAATGATTGAGCCATACATACCTCAAATATCTCTCTCTCTCTCTCTTTACAGGTGACTATTTCACACTGTATAATCCACACAGCACTTAAGACAAGTGCTACTGTGGACTGCAGCAGAACTGCATTTTTCACTAATGAGTACTAGTAGCCTGTGGGTGGCTGTGTGGTGTTGAGGCGACTATAATGCAGTGGTGACCTAATAAGCCCTGCCAGAGTTACACCTACAGTCCCACAGAGACCAGCTCATGAGCCCAGGTCATTGGCACCTGCTGACACAGCTGAGGCTCTTAGCATATGAACCTGAAAAGATTCATAAACGGTGCTTATTGAACATCTCTGTCGGCACAGAGGAGAATACATGGCTGAAGGCTCAGTGTCACAGTGTGGAATGAGGTTCATGCTGAGCTAGAGGAGAAGCGATGGCAGTTGGGGTGGGGAATCTGCTCCTTGCTCATCTGAAGACTGTCTGGGGATATCCGTAGCCTCCCTGTGGAGGAAGGCACTTAAAGGGAGTTCACGCTCATAGCTAATAGCCATTAAAATCAGCAAATTTGAAGGGGACTCCCTTTGCTCTTTCAACTTGCCGCTGGGAGAATAATGAGTATGAGCTCTTGTGTGGGTGAAGATATGAGTGTGTGTGTGAGTGTGTGTGTCTAATAATGTAAACGTGTGTTGATTTTCATTGTGTGTTGGATTGTGAAAGTGGCTGAGCATGTGCAATGTTTAGGTGGGCTCATGTGTCTATTCGGCCTGAGTACATGTATGCATGTGTCTGTTTATGCGTATTGCATGTGCATGCATGAACGTGCTCTCCTGTGTGCTGATGTTCTCCAAGCTTCAGATAGGGGCACTGTGCTGGGTCTTCAGTGGAGGAGGGTTTGATGAAGTCTGTTGAGCACAGGCTTTGAACTTCCTGTTTCAGCTGCAGTGGGGATCTGACTCTGCAACCCTGCCCAGGGTGGGGTCGAGAAAGGGGTTCTAAAGGGACCAGGGATTAAGAAACTGGGCTTCCAGGCAGTCATACACTAATACATGTCCCATTTGGCTCAGGCTTGTCCTGCCATATGACATGGTCTCTCATGCTATTCTAATTTCATGTGTTCTACAAATAGCTACATATGACAGAGCTCAATGGCTCTATGATAAACTTGCTTGGATGGCCAATGTGTTTAGCTGCTGTAAATCACTGTAAATACAGCAGCACACCATTCCTTAATCTGCAAAATTGAAAACCGCTTATACTGTGATATTGCAATTAGGAGCTAATCAAACCAACCAAATGATCACAAATGACAGTTAGCTATTTAGCAACCCCCCTGCTGAGATAAAATGACACAAAAACTTAACTATGCTGTTTGAAAATGATTTCCATATCTTGATTAGCAGCCTTGGGTTTTTAATCTACATATCATGCCTAAAAAATATCTCAAGGGAAAGCAATGCTTGAAATTTCTCCCCACAAAATACATTTTAGGAAAAATGAAAAACCAACAGGTGAAAATATTTTCCCTATACAGCAGCAACTGCTTCTGTCACCTGCTTTCAGCGACATTCTAATGAATCAAAGCAATGCATTGCCGAAGTATGCACATATGATTCTGCATAAAAGCAAAGAGCTGCTACCCTGCCAGTTAAGCTTTTTTCTCTTTTAATTTGCTCACTATGGAAATGCTGCCATACATTTAAAGGAGAACATTCTAACTTTATTCTGACTTCTGTGGTCTTTTTGAGTGTCCAGATAGCCATCTCCAGCAGCAATTCATTCAAGCTTCAAACACTCGTGGAAAGCTGCAGATTGCCTTTTTAAAAGTATGATCCTTTCTATTATCTATCACACCCACAGTACTGTGGCTCAAAGCATTCAACCTCTCCAGCTCATCCTCTGTTTTTGTGCTTCTTCCAAAATGAACCCAAAGCAGAGCTGTATCATGGAATAGTTAGTTGGATTTTTTAAATTCTTACTTTTCTCTCCGCTAAAAACAATGGTTATGAGCAACTGAATGGATAGTGTGGCTATGGTCTTCTGAGATAACTGAAACACACGCAGACAATCAAAGCATGACAAACCCAGGCAATCATATGGATAGCACCTGTTTAACATTTACCTGTATGAAATTATTTTTCTCTCTAAACAGCTTCAATGTTTTATGAAATGATCAAAAGTCTAAAATTATATAAATAATGTAAGGAAAGTTCATTGATTTGAAAGAACAAAGAGAAAGAGAAGTTGAATTACTGGCAACCAATGGTGACAGGGGGGTGGGGCTTGCAAGGGCTTCAGCCCCACCTGTGTTAGCTCCACTGTGTGTGCAACCACTAAGAAAATGTCCATACAGAATACTACAAAATAAACTCTCTCCCATTCCAAGTTGTTGCGATCTCTTGATCTACTTATGGCTGTGATATCACTCTTTGCTCTTGCAACTTGAAACATTGTTGCTCTGTAGTTTGTTTCATTCGAATGTTGGTATTGCTTGTAACCGCTATTTTATACCTGACTAAACTTACAAAGGCTATACTTTATTATTTCAAAATGCAATTACATTTTGAAATAATAAAGTATAGCCTTTGTTGTAAATCCACAATGACGCATTCCCTTGGCTCTTTATGTGGCGATGTGACTGTTGCGTTGCGATCTCTGTAATTATTGTAACAGTTTGACACGTTTAGAAATGGTTGCGTTTTTTTAAGGGGGTTGGGGGATGGGGATATTGACTTGAGCACCAACAATGTGTTGATTAGGGTTGACTGGTTCAGTGTTCAATAGACAGAGTCACACTCTTTTGTTATGTGCAGCTTCAGCACCATGGACAAAGTCTCACCAGGGTACCAAGCAAAAAAATTGGGCGAAGATAGTTTAGTCACACAGAGCTAGTCATCACATACATTGCAAGGAGTCCCATGTACTCAGTAGACAGTAGTTTAGTTCAGGGCAAAGGAGGGAAACATGCAATAATAATAATAAAAAAAAAGAAACAAAGGAGCATATCAAAATACTTCCGGCTCAGAATGGTTAAGCACATTGTTTTCTTGCGTGTTCATTGTGTGTTCAATGCCTGCCATTTGAAACTATATTGAAATAGTTTTATTCTTGGGATCAAATCTTTTCATCCAAGGTACACATTAAGGTATAAGCACCCTCAGTGGCACATGGTGTATAAATACATATGGCACATTCCCATGCCGGTGCCTAGGAACTGTGCAATTTATGGTAGCGTTGTTGCACTGCGTGAGACTATTCAGGATGAGGGGCATATGCAGAGGCTTCCCATGGAGCTTAGGTATGGCCGTCCAGCTGCCACCGACAATGGGGCCATGATTGCTCCTACACTGGACCGGGCGCACACTCTCTCCCTCCAGCAGGGCTATGATTGCACCATTGCAGCCTTGCTCTCCTTCCCTCTTTTTCACTACTTTTCTCTGCCTTCCATTCCATCCCTCTCTGTCTGTCTGTGATTGCTCTCTAGAGGTTCCGATTTCAGTTTCTGACAAGAATGAATAAAAAAATAGGGAAAAAAAGAAGTAAAATAGGCTGAAATTTCAACTTTGGGGGATGGGTCTGAGCTGGGGAGGGAAATTCATCCTCTAGTTAAACTACAGCAGATTGACTACTGCATTGCTGTTATGATCTTCCCTCATCCTCAGGCCAAAGGGCTGTACAGCCTTGACCCTGTCTAAAAATGCCTATAATGTGATGTAATGTAATGTAAAAATACCTTTACTGTGCAATGAGTGTGTAATAATCGTAACTTGAGCACCCCTTTATGTTTATGGTACCCTACATGCTTTTACAATGTACAGACACACTGGATGATGTTTGTATTCTGCCCAGGGCTGAGTTTGATAGGTCCTCTAGGGCAGCACAGCACATTGGCTGGGTGTATAATCCTTAAGACAGGTCACCAGCCAGGCAATAGGTACAATTTTAAAGTCACTGAAGTGGCTCAGATGGGGCTCTGACCCAAATACGTCAAATGTCAAAATGGGGACTTTCAGTGGTACAGAACTTGTATGTAATGACTCACTAAAATACACAAGTGTGCACAGATACCAGCAAAGCAGTTAGTGTGCCACTTACTGGTTTTACAAAAATATATAAAATAAAATAAAATACATAAAAAAAAAAACACTTGAGTTGGTGCCCTACGTGAAACCTGAAAGTCACTCACAACTCATATTCCTACTTGAAGGGATACTCCTATCAAAAACTGCTCCAAGGAACATGAACATTAATCACAACATGAAAACAATAGAGCACATTTCAGTTCTGGAAATGAGCTCCTTCAATTATTCAGTGTGTTTTTTAAATCTGGAGCTCAAACGTCCTTCACTTTCTACTGCTTTATAAAGGAACTGATAGATGACAGAATAATGCTTTAAAGAACTAAAATGTGTGTGTGTGTGTGTGTGTGTATGTGTTAATCAGGGCCATCATAATCAATACATATTATAGATAATGCTTTCTGCAAGCAGCCAGTGTCCCCTCCTCCACATTTAAGAAGCTGACCAAACCAGAGCATCATATTAATCTACAAAGTGACAAAAAAGAGAATGAGAGAGAGAAGCACAGAAAGGGAGTGTGTGAGGGGCATTCACATTGTGGCTAAATTGCTCTGGATCAGATTTTCAATTATCTTTCTATATATATTTTTCTTCTCTTTTTTCATCCTCTCTCTGCTTTTTGTTTGTCCTCTCCTCTTTTTCTCTCTCACTATCTTTCCAGGCTGCTGGAGTGTGAGTGTAAAGTCTAATGGAGCGAAAGCAGACTCCGCCCTACTCTTACAGACACTGATTGAAACTGCCCTTCAAGTGCAGTCAGGATAGGGGTTGGGGGGTGGGAGGCATGCATCTTCCTCACTGCTGTGCTCCTCTACCTCTACCTATCTGCCCCTAAACCAGTGTAGCCCCTCTCTTGCCAGCAATAAATTCTTCCCTACTCTGAGTACACAATCGCATGCATGTAGGTATTAGGGGTGTGTACCTGAATCCGAATATGGTATTCGAAAAGTATGAATAATTAACCATAAACAGAAAATTCCATCTGCATATCATCCCTTGTGTGTGTATATATATATGTAAAAAAGAGAAAATGGTGGGTACTGTAAAGACTCAATGTAGACTCATGCTTATTTGAACCTTCTTTTATAGATATAAAATATATATAATTATATTTACAATTATTTTCAATTTACTGTGATCCTCCTTGCTGACATGGCAGCGACCTGCTGAGCATACAACCCCAAATCGAAGCGAGAACAGTAATTTCAAGTCAGTCTCATCTCTCCTCCATGATCATCCAGTACAGTAGCAGCCCTAACAATTGTCAGTGACAGAACAGTGCAGCTCGTAGCCCAGTGCTTTGAGAGTGCGTGTTCCCAAAGTGGCATAGATTGTGCTCCAAATTGCGTTCTGAGCTGAGAGAATGTTCTGGTGTAGCGTCTTAGCCTATTCCAAAAATGCGAGTTACCTGGGATGCGCTGTCGGTAGCAAAGCCTCACCACCGATGAAGATAGCAGCGATTTCAATGTTCTTCCCAAGCCACCTAGAAACCTGACAGAGTGCTGAACAGAGGTCCTCGGAAACAACTGAGCATTAGCAGACAAATAAAAGAATAAAGCAGGGAAAAAGTTTGTCCTAACATGGCAATACAGACTTGGGGCTAACGACGCCTAGCCTTCGGCGCTACCTGTTTCAACTTTCACATTAAAACAGTATTAACGATAATGTTTCTTCACTTGCAGGACAGCTAACAATAAACCATATTTTAAGATTTAGGTTATATCTTCAATGACCAAAAGATCAACGAGGCATAAATATATAACTTGACAGGTAGGCTAGTCAGCTGAATAACAGTAACTAAACGTCTGTACCATAAACAGCTATGTAGCCATCTTTGGTAATTTAGTCAGGTTCTATCCAATGCTATCTCGTTTTATCGTACAAAAAAAAAAAAAAAAAAACCTTGACTTGAAGTCAGTCAGATACAAGTAATCAAAAACCCTGAATGCAAGCAGCCTATTCATGACACTAGAGTACTGAATTATCAATGGAGAAAAAATAGTAATGTTAGCGCTCTAACGAACTGAGCAGCAACAATAGTAGCTATTCAGTCTGCTACAATGGCAGTAAATTGAAATTTAATATTTCAAGGTCAATCATGGCTTCAGTATAACGACATTATTTTCATTCATTAAAAGGAAACAGAGGTGCAATTCAAAAGAAACATGAAGGCTGTAAAAGACCAACAGCTGCCTCCACAAAGAGACGAAAGATGAAAAACCTATACGGTCGTAATTAATAGTAATATCCTGTTAAAACCACACCCACTTCCGGTTTCTACCCGAATACCGAATACAAATACAGATAATTCTGTGGTTAAATGAATACAGTTACAGATAAGAATCATGACCTTTCTGCACACCCCTAGTAGGCATACAC
Source organism: Albula goreensis (assembly GCA_022829145.1). Lineage (NCBI taxonomy): Eukaryota > Metazoa > Chordata > Actinopteri > Albuliformes > Albulidae > Albula > Albula goreensis. The sequence goes on from CM040750.1 coordinate 19,745,443, forward strand.
ACTTGCTCACGAGCACATGCATACACATGAAAGTATCTGTGTGTGTACACACACACACACACACACACACACACACACACACACACACAGGTAAATACTCACACGATTAAAAGTTTCAGGGAAAATTTAGGATTGAATTTTTCAATTCAAGAGCATTAGTGACAATGCGAAATAGGTTTTCATTTGACTGCAGAACAGAGTACAAACATAATTGTCTTCCATACTCTTGTTTCAGATTGACCACAAAGATTACCTTTCTGGGAGGTGATGTTTTTCAATATTGGCCCCTGGCTTGTGATTAAACTCCTGAAGTCATTGAGTCTGCTTAGGTTGTGATTTGCTTTGCAACTCAGAGTGGACAAAAAACTCTGCAGTTTAAAGATACATGCTGAGTGATGCTGGTCAAGGAATAATGTGGGGTGCGAGATTGGGGGAATGATTTGTGAAGCATTATCAAAACTTCACTTGAACATAGATTATTGTAATGTAGTTTTGAGTAAATGGAAAGATATTCTCTCAGTCTCTCTCTCTCTGTCTCCCTCTCTTTGTTTCTCTCTCACACACACATACACCTGTCTGATCTTTCCAGGCCTGTCTGAGCAATGTTCGATTGTCTGGAGAATCACTCAGCCACGCAAAATGATTCCACACCGTTGTCCTCGCTGGCTGACAGCGAGGGTTGCCACTGCTCAGAAGCAAGGCCGGGTGTGGGGGTGGAGGGGGGAAGGGGGTCATTCCTGGGAGGGGCCTATTTTCATCAGTAGAGCAAAGAAACAAATAGCATCTGTATCTCCCTATCACCCCACCCCCCTTTCTCATTCCTCCCATGCTTGGCTGCTTTCTGAGAGCCTCTCCTGTTTATTTAAGTGTAAAGGTAATCAACTTTGATGCACCGGGGGAAACGGGAAGCCTGATAGCTTTAGGAAGGCGAGGGATAGGCTGATGACGTGTTTATTCCTCAGGGAAAGCCAGCAAGGATGGGCGGCCAGAGCAGGGCTTTGCATATCAGCCCTTCTTTAGTCACACTGTTTTAAGGGTTTGAAAGGTACTGCTGGAGTACACACAGCAAAACCAAGTTAGTCCAATACGTAAGGAATAAACCACGACTGGCGGTGCAGTTCTATGGAAATAAACCACGGCAGGGTGCTATGATGTTCCCTGAAGTTAACCACCCTGAAGTCGTTCATGTCCATAGAACTGAACCACCAGGAATGGTTTATACCGCTTATACCACGGCTACTTACCAGAGAAATAATTGAGGGTATTAAATTAGGCTACTATTTTATTATTTTTGAACAAAAAAATGTGTTCATCCGCAGTATATAGTCCATTCATACAGTTAGCTTAACACATCTAAACTTTAAAATGTAATTATTTTAAAACGACTATATTATCCTTCATTAAAAATACTATACATTACGCATCTAAGCTTCGGCTACTGGAAGTACTGTACCTTAGCCCACTAACTAAATTAATTTCTGATATAGCCAGCTAAACAGTGTCTGTTTAGCTGGTGAGGTGGATGATGTTACATTCGTGTCCATCATCTCAAACATACATATGTGGAAAACGGTGACTACAAGCTACATCGTACCCATTTATTTAAATTAAATAGAACATTTCCATTTATTATAAAATTTGACATTGAAAATGGTAGGTCAAACAAGGTATGTGGGAGATTTGGCGTTTGAAATTCTAATCGCACAGTGGAGTTATGTTCGGTTGTAAATTAAATATTCAGTAAAGTTGAATGAGTTTGCGTATGTTTAACCAAGCCATGGTATAACATGTTAAATCACACAGTATGGGAGCTTTCACAGGTAGCTCATCTGTTTCTTTGATTTGAAAACGGTGCAGCTAAGTTTACTTTGAGTCATACTTTAAGTGCAACCATTGAACAGTGACATAATCACACTTCAGCACAACTCATTGTAATCATACTGAGACCACTGCAAACTTACATTCTGGTCTTTACACAACGGACTAACCTGAATGAACTTAAATCTGTTTCCACATTAATAAAAGTCTGGTTTAGTTCTGGTAAAGCTGTAAGAGATTCAGATAAAAAGAAAAATGGCCCTAGTCCTCTGGAGGAGCATCTGCAAGAACAATCACAACAAAATGCATAAAAATGCAGCAGCCTCTTTATTTAAAAATGTACAAAAGTGTGCATTCTTGGGAAAAAAAAAATAATTTCAAGTGGTAATCAATATTTGTATTAATATAGCTTAAGTTAGAAGAGCTTGTAATTAACAGGTTGAAAACATTTAAGGAGCCCCCATAGGGGATTGTGCTCTTAGGAAGTGATTATATTGAGACATATCAGTTTCCCAGGAAAAACAATCGATCAGTGTTTGGTGATCAAACCAAGCCGTCCCTCAGCATAACTTTTTCACTGACCCCTTTTTTCTCTCTATCCAATTTCTCTGTATTTTTTCTGCTTTTGGTGCGGAAATCCATTTTTAATAGAATTAAATGCAAATCAGACAGGAGCTTATTATCATATAAACGGCCACTGCCTAAGGGGGCTAGACACTCTCACTTTATTTATTTTATTTTTTTTCACTTTCTCTATAATATAGAAACTTTAATCAGCCAAGCTCTTTGGTCTTTTAAAGACATGAGGGAATCAAGGCAGGTCAGCCTGATAGTGGAGAGTGTGTTAGTGAGGCAGGGGAGAGAGGGAAGGAAAGCGATTGAGACAGAGGATAAACTGTAAAAGACAGACTCCACTCATTACCCCAGATTTTGAATTACGCTTTACTCAGCTGTGTTCATTAAAGAGGCACAGTTGATATTACTCAGGTGGAAGATTATTGATAAAATGTAGACCGAGGCAATAACACTTCAGAAATATGCAAGACATGTGCCAATGCTCAATAAGTGCCCTTCAAGGGCACCCAGGGGTGCTCTCTGGGAAATGTAGTTTACCTTACTTGAAATGAGTTTTCTGAATAAGTCAGCAAGTGTTCTAAAGCAAACTCCAGTAAATGTCTCCAGTTGGCAGTGCCAAGCAGACAAAGTCAATTGCCCATTACTGAGAACTGATAATGCTTAATATGTCTAAACTCTGTTTTTTATTCTGGAATAAAACCATTGTGGATGTTTTATGAATTGTTTTCATTTTAGAGATAACTAGTTTCTCTGTGACTGTGATTTAATTTCTGTAAGCTGGAGAGAGTATTATTAAGGCGAATACATGTACCCTTTCCTTGATGTAATTGTATTTAAAAAAATACACGGTTTTAAGAAAAAAAAAGACATTTGAAGGAAAAACTGTGGCACTGTGTCTCACAGAGGTGGAAAATGAAATCCACAGCAAGCATACAAGCAGGGAATTTAGTCCCTATTCACAGCAGTGTAAGCAAACTGCTTACAGGTACAAACATCTCTGCACCAGAGCCACTGGGCAAGGGAAGGTAAAATAAAATACACATTTATTTACTGAATTTAAAGTACAGGGATTTTCTTTCAAAAGTGGTTAAATGTAGCTGCTGCAATAACCGTTACTAAAAGGGTTTTGAAGGAAAATGAATGCGTCACTGCATTATTTTGTTTCATTTCAGTCCATTTTGCTGCCCACTCTCTTATCTTAAACACAATTCCCGCCTGTTTTCCTTCAAAGCCAGGTTTCACTGTCTTGGACTGACTGCATTTTTGGTAATGACTACACAGGCTGGAGCCGACATAAAAACTCATCAACGCTGGAGGCAATTAACAAACAAAATCACCTAGCTGAGATATTGTGATGAGACAGCTGAGGAAGGCTGCTCTGCTGAAAGAATTCAGCAGCATCAACATCAGAAAAGGCAAATTGGAATCAGAATTAGAAATTGATTAATAGAGGAATGAGGGTGAGAAAATAGAGGAGGGAAATGATTTTACAACCTAAGTGGATGAGACTGCCTCAGCCAGCATCTATGCTATAATTGGTCAGTTTAAAAGGCCAAAATTACGAACAGTTCTGGAACATTCTAAGAGTGGGGAATTACCATCACTCGGTCCAACAGCAGCGTAACTCTTTAGACTCTTTACCCTGAAAAACAGTAATATTTGTAAAAGGTAGAGGAGGAAGAAGAAGAAAAACAAGAAGAAGAAGAAGAAGAAGAAGAAGAAGAAGAAGAAGAAGAAGAAGAAATTTTTCACCTTTAAACAACAGTCATTTCTGTTTATTTGTAAGACCAAAAATGAAGGATAAATAATGAGTTAATCTAGACCAAAGATAGGTCATAATTGGATTTCCTCCAGGCCACAGTGTGTTGCAAAGTTTTACTTACTCACTGTGTGTTATGTTAGGATTTGGTTGGCTCCGGTGATCAGAGCTGCAAAGACTCTGTCCTCAGGCAGCCTTGTGTTACTAGGGGGGTTAGTGCAGTAAGCTGCAGAGCCGGGTGGCTGAGCCTCCTGTAGATGATCAGAGCCATCTCCCCTGTTTGGCTCCCTCAACTGCTGCTTTCTAACATGCTTTATTCCATCTCTGAGAGGAGGTCAGAGGTCACCCTGATGTGTAAGGCCGTACAGACAAGGACATCTGCCAGGCCAAGAGACAACATATTTTCATGGTTCTGGGACCACTCTTTCTTGTCTCCTCTTTTCCTCTCCTATCTCCCTAGTGCCAACTGAGGTACCAAGATCTCTTATTGGGTGTACACTTGCTGTGTTTACAGTATGATAATATTATATGCACATATATGGGCTGCCAAATGTAACAAAATTACACCTTAATAAAACAATAACAAAATTATGATGATTTAACACAAATTATTTTACATAAAGAGTCTTCTTTTTCTAGCACCACAATGCTAAATTAATCACATCAACTGGCCCATCCACAAACATATGCAAAGACTTGAAAATTAAGGTTATATAGTGTTTACACAGTTTGGAAAAGCCACACATTAAAGATATACATATAGTACAAATACACACATCGTACATACAATACATATATCAGAAATACCACACATCGTACATACAATACATATATCAAAAATACCACATATTGTACACATACTATGGCACTGTGGCAAGGCAACAGATATTATTAATGCAGATGCTGTAGCCCTCTGCAAATCCACTGACATTTGGAGGACATGATGTGCTAGCTTGTAAACCATTTTGGGCAGACCTCTGCCACACACATATGCACAACATCTAACCACATCCATACCATGCTAGCTGAGATGGAGGAGACAGAGATGCTTCTAGGTGTAAAATTTAATTGAAAAATATTTAATTGCTCTTTAGAGAAAACAATGGTAATCTGTGCAATCTGGTCTTACTGTAATTCAAATGAGTGTTACAATTCAAGTTAAAATGATGCAATACCATTTGACTTTATGTATTTAATTTATGTTGATTTTACATTAGTTTAATAGTTGACATGGTCAAAATTCTTATATCCTTGATTTTAAAAGAAATATTATTATTCCCACTGCAAAGTATTCATAATGTAATCCTATGGATGTTACTTTATGTATGTTATTAATGTAGTTATATTTTTTCTATATTATTTTTGCTTTTATTTTTTGTTGAATTGTGAAAGAAATATGCTTATCAAGCACGAAAGTGCAATTTGTCATGATTAAATACAGTAAGTGATATTTATACACACACACACACACACACACAAATATTATTTTTATTCCTATAAAATGGTTTGAATTTTATGTATATGTATTTATTATTTGGTGAAGAATTCCATGAGCATTTGTTTTAAATCCTGGTCTAATACAGGGGACTTCCTCAGGATCTGGCATAATCTGCAGGTATATTTTATAATGGGCACCTAATGCAATGCTGGAATCAGACAGTATCATTCTTGTATAAACTTTCATTTGTTTCTCTGTCAGTAGAGACCTGAACAGGAACACATAACAGATTGCTCATGCAAGAGTGATATGAAATCACATGTCCACTATTACAGCATGTTACAGGGACAAAGCTGGACATCGGAGAGATATATTATACACACACACACACACACACACACACACACACACACACACACACACACACACACACACACACACACACACACACACACACACACACAAACTCACACAAACTCACACACACGCACACACACACACTCACACATACTCACACATTCACACACACGTACACTCACACAAACTCACACACACGCACACACACACACTCACACATACTCACACATTCACACACACGCACGCACGCACGCACGCACGCAGACACACACACACACCTAAACAAGCAAGCAGTAGAAGTAAGAGAAGAAAAAGAATATGGGAAAAGAAAAAGAATGTAAAAGAGGAGAAGGAGGGAAGGCGAGCTCAGAGAAAAAGGGAGAAAGGAAAAGAGGGAAGGAAAGATAAGAAAAAGGTGAAAAGAGGAAATTGAGGGAAAAGGGAGAATGTGCAGGAAAGTAAGGGTAGAGAAGGTGGGAAAACTGGAGCTGAGAAAGGAATGATGTTAAAAAGTATGGAATGGTGGAAGAGTATGAAAAACCAGTATGAGAGAACATGAACAGCGTACCCTGAGAAACCTCCTAAGCCAAGCTTGTATCTCTTCAATATGAACCTGGTGAATGCAGTGCAGTTAGGAACTCACCCACTTTCTGGACATAACCAACACTTTCTAACTGACCAAATAAACCCAGAGAGAGATGGTAATTTAAACATAAACTATGACACAGAGAAGTAGATGAATACCAATTGTCACACTCATATGACTGCTCAGATCATCCTGTTTCCAGCATTGTTTCCAGTTTGTCTAAATGCAGTTACCATCTCCCTCCAGCTAAGATCCACAAAGACCCTCCCTATGAAAAAGAAGGGATAAAGGGATAAACCACCCTTTACTCACAGTTGAGACAGAGAAACTGATAACAGCGTTATATAATATGAGTTGTGGAAGTTAAAATGCATGTTACTACATTTTTGTTGCATCACATTCAATGTTATCATTCTATTATACAAGTTATATTCTATTCATAAGACACATGAGAAAAGTTTGAGCCCAACACCTATCATTTCTCCCTTAATTCCCCTCCTTTAAGTCTCATATTCTCTTCCACTTACCATCATTTACATCGTTCTCATCTGTACTCATTCTTGCCCTCTCTATTTCTCTCCAGAGGGAAGAGAGGAAAGGGAAGAGGGAAGAGAAGAGGGGGGAGGCTGAAAGCAAGACTCAATTATACATCAAACAGCTTCTGTTAGGGGTGTGTATGAGAGTGTGTGTGTGTGTGTGTGTGTGTGCATGTGCACGTGTCTGTGTGTATTGGAGGGGGGGTGTTGGTGGATGTTACAAAATTACACTTAAGAGCAGAGGACCGATCAGGATTAGGGCAGTCTCTAAAATAAAATGAGTTACAGCAGATGATTTGTGTATTCCTTGCCTGGACAGTGACAGTGCTCGGGTGGAAGTGACAGGCATGGCACATGTCACAAAGATGTCATGATACGACACTGGCTTCAGGCAGCTCTGGTCAACTTTTTGTCCTGAATTTGCATTCTTATGCCCGCCCATCTATCCGCCTCTCTGCACAGGGTTTCTCGTTGTTATTTGCCTTTCTGCTGATTGCTTTTTTCCACTACTCATAGCCTCAGCGGGCCGCAGTTCTGTGAGCGTCGCTGAGGTGATGGTAATTACAGCCTGTGAGTGGCCAGCGGGAGCCCCCACCTGACTCCCTCCTCTACCCACTGCACCATGCCAAATCAGAGCCACAGGGACCGCTGGCCAGGCCTGCCAATGAAAGGAGGTAGGCCCTGTTATAGTCCGCTCCCAGGGGAGAGAGACAGAATTATAACCTGATTACTCCCAGCACTACTGTAACTTGGTCGACCAAAAATGGTGACTTTAGTTGATACTTTCTGCCTGGTACTTTCACAGTTGTCCTTAGCCAACAGGAGATTCTAACCATCAAAGTTGCTCCATGCTGCCATTGCTCTGCTACAAAAATACTGGCTTGGAGACTGCTCTGCATGGAGCCCTCAGTACTGCAGTATGAATAATTTAAGTTTCACACAGTTGTGTATTATTGTTGCTCCATACTGTCTGTAAATCAGTGCCTTCCAAACTGGGGACCGTCACTTGTCAATTTATTCTCAACTTTCCAAGAGTGTTAACTGAGCTTAAGCAAATGGCAACAATTTTAGAAAATCAATAGCTATGTATGCTACAAGGAATCTGAGCTCAGCAGGAAACTTCAGATCTCAATCCTCAATCCCATCAAGTAAGACAGTTTCAAGATGTCCACAGGAATGACAGGTTGTAAATTGTGCATACTACAATTCTCTAATTATGTCTCCTCCACCACCTCCTTCCAAATTCGCATTTATCTGTCTGAATGGAGAAGAATCTTGAACAATTAAAGGAATGACCAAACTGGCTCTATCTCATTCTGGTTCAATTTTCCAGGATAGAAGAGGTAATAGACCAATAAAGGGGGAAAAGTAAAGAGTTACACCCAAACTTTCAAGACAGAAAAAAGAACATGAGGTGGAAACAGAAAGAAGGAATGAGACAACAAGACAGAGTGAGACTGTGAGAGGGACCATTTTATTTTAAAATCTTAAAAGGGGATTAGGAAAATGAAGAAAACATTATGGATGAAGAGTAGAAAGGAAAATAAAGAGAAGGCAAGAGAGATGACAAGAGTGAATAAAGGGGTAAAATGGTGAAAGAATAAGATGAATATTTTTCTCTCTATATTTCCCCCTCTCTCTTTCTGTGTGCCTCTGTCTCTCTCAATTGGAGCTCTGTTGCAGTGTGACAGCCAAAACAGATTTGAGCAAATTGGAAAGGCTATAAAGCTCCATTAAGGCAAATCAAGCCACAGTCAGGGGAACAGTGATGGGGGAGAGAAGGGGACAGGGATGGAAAGGAGGAAAAGACAGAGATGGAGAAATGGAATGAGACAGAGGGAGATTTGCATGCTTGAATCTGATAGGGTTTGTGGTAAGCGAGCTAACGTAAAGCATTGAAGATTTTTAAAAGCCTCTGACATACCAATTACTCAAGGATCTTCAAGGCAGTGCACAGCCCCTGCCAAAATACAGGTGTTTCCATTGGCAAACCAACAGAATTGTAGATCTGAAGATCTCTCTCTCTCTCTCTCTCTCTCTCTCTCTCTCTCTCTCTCTCTCTCTCTCTCTCTCACACACACACACACACACACACACACACACACACACAAACTCATACAAGATTGACAGGTTCTGCAATGACTTGTGGTTATCAAAATGATGTTGAAGCTTGGTAAGCAATATGAGTGAGAGAGAGAGAGAGTGAGTGTGATGGAAGTAGAGGATGTGTTTGTGGGGGAGGGAAGGAGGTAGGAGGAGTATGTGTACATGTGGGGGAGGTGGAAAGAACTCAAAAGAAAGCCAGAAAAACAACAACGGGTTGATTTATTCAAAGAGCTGGGTGCAGGAAAATCAAACTTTAATGGCTTTTGTGAACACAGTCAGAGAACTCTCTCTCTCCTCTATCTCCCTTTCACCCTCCCTTCCCATTCAGCACAGATGGACTCTGAGGCTTTGACGCCACAAATTCACACACACACACACACACACACACATGTGCGCACACGCACACACGCACACACTCACACACACACTAATATGCACACACAGAAGCACACACACACGCACTCACACACATGCACACACACAAGCACACACATGCACACGCACACGCACACACACACACATACAAATATGCACATACACCCATACCAAGCCAATAAAAAACCAAGGTGCTCTTCATGCACAACAGGATAAAGTAAATGATAGAAAGATAAAGACAGGAGGAGGAAGTGAGCGGACAGTCAGAAGAGGGGTGGGGGCTGAAGCAATTTGATTTTACCTGCATTGCCAGTAAAATAAGCAATGCACACAGACTGTCCAACAAACCTTTCAACCGAGGATGATGTGATGTGCCCATTTTACACAGAGCACCACCATTTTGATCTGAAGTAATTGCAAGGCATAGATGCAAGACTACAAATAAAGCAAGCATGCTGGCACATCACTGCACAATTACACACACACACACACACACACACACACACACACACACACACACACACACACACACACACACACACACACACACACACACACACACACACAATATGGCAACACAAGAATTCAGGGATCGCATACATAAAATTTTTTTCTATAGGGCCATGTGCCTATTGACCTTCCCTGCTCTTAACAACTCAACACATTGATGTGAGCAAGTCTTCAAGACTCTTCCAAAAATCTTTACATATACCATTCCTTTTCAATCAGCCACATTTAGCCCTGGCCTCTGACAAATCTTGAGAATTACTATTCAATTACACAAATGGGCTAGTCACTGCCAAAAAATGTATTTTAAAAATATTTTTTGACTGAAATTTGGCTGCACTGTAGTCTTTGGAGGTACAATTTGTATGGTATGGTGAATTTGATAACTTAGACAGAACTACCACAAAGAAGGCATAGCCCATTCTTTATAACCTATAAATAAGGAAATTTATGTGAATGCATACATCAAGACCAGCACATACTGTGTACGCAACAATGAATGGAAGCCAACAATATCAACAGCCTAAGGTATGGTACACATTTAGACAAAAAGGCTTCTCCACAGTGTTTTCCTCTTGCCTCTACAATATAAGATCTCACCCTCCCTCTCTCTTCTCTTTTTCAACCTCCTATCTCTTTCTCATCCTCTCCATCTCTCTCTCTCAGTCCTTCTTTCCTTCTCTCCACAGCTCAAAGGTTTAGTGTCAGCTGGAATCCTCTTTCTCTTGCGCAGTCAAGAGTCTTTCTCGAACCACGCTTCTCTCGGGCAGTGCAACAAGAGGATTCAATTTCCCGACGGAGATGTGGAAGAGCAGAAATGAATCACATGGCAATCCTAGGCAGTTACCTGGCTAATCCCAGGCTCGTGTTTCACTCAGTAGCAGAGTTTGAGTCCCATTCAATTTCTGGTGGGGACTCTTTCGTAAAAACTGGGAGTCAGAATGCTGGACACCTGCATATGATGCTTTTGATTCTTATTTTTTACACTGTAATCAAGTATTGCGTTGGTCTCTGTATCATTGCCTTCTGTGTGTAATTGCACTCCTATGTTCATGACAAACTTTCCTTCAAATGGAAAATAAAATACATGTTATCACAGAACAGAGCAGCAACCACTGAGTAGCACTTTAACACTTGGTCATGTTTTTTTTCTTTCATTTTTTACTTTAAATCTGTAATATAATTCTGATGTCTTGGAAGCTAATTATGGTGAGGTCATGAAAGGAAGTTATAAGACTGAGTCACACATGATCTGAGTGCTGCAGTCTTTTTTCCTTTATTCTAATGACTTTAGAGAAAGTATCAGATATTGCACATGCATATGGCATGTCAGTGAAATAACTGTAAAATACCAAAAGGTTTCGGTCACATTGGTTATTGAATGTACAAAGCACAATGCTGCAGGGATAGGCTCAGTGAATTCCTGTAATAATGTCACTGAATTTGATTAAAAAAAACTACAAATTCAACAATTTATTTCTTCCTGGAATGATGCATCTAACTGACCAATTTGGCCTGCAGATCAGTTTGAAATTTCTGAATTAACTGAACACCTCACTCACCAATCCAACGGAATTTCCAAAGTCAAGATGAGAGGACTATTTGAAATTCTGACACTCGCCACAACACCTAGGGAAAGCTTCATTATACTGAAGCTGACGTCTGAGCTCTGAGAGATTCACTTCACCTGTTGAACTTCCACAGTGCAGAGCTGCCACACCCTCCAGCAGCACCATGCCTAATGAATGCCAGGCCTAATGAGCAGAAGTCTTAACGAGCCACCCTACAGGATCTTTTAACTCAGGGCAAGGCTGACTGTCAGACAAAGTCCTTTAAATAGTCCTTGCTTCTGGAGAAAAATAAACCCAGCTTTACAGTGGAATATGTGGCAAATATAACTATGATTTGTTTGTGTATGTGTGCATATGTGGGTCTCTGGGCACTGTAATCACTAATGGGTATTAAGAATTCACTTGGAGTTGTGACTGGTGTATGTCTCAAACTCCCCTGTGTGTCCACTGTAATAACCACAGTAAAAAGGTCAAAAAATCCCATTCCCTCTTATAAGCTTAAAATATTTTCACAAAGCATGGCGCAGTTTTACTCTCTGGCCTCTCCCCATGGGGCAAGGCCTCTAGAGTGTCTGTACCCCCTACCCAAGGACAGAGGGATCCATCAGGGACCAGTTCTCCATGGCTTCAATCCCTCTGGTCTTCAAGGGTGAACAGGACTATTCTGGGAATTGGAGAGGAGGCCTTAGCTTTAAAGAAAAGGAGCATATTGGAAGAAATAGATGCTCAACGAAGGGCAGAAAGGTCACTGCAGCAGAATGGTAGGGAAACTGGTGCAGGGCTATTAGTGATTTTTTTTTGGATTCAAGTTTCTTCCTTTCTACTTCTGAAATGATCACGGTAAGTACAGAAAAGTATGGATCCCCAGGGAAGATCAGCAGATGTTGTTTCCCACTGTACCTTTTAGACTGAAAAATAATTTCTGTGACACAGCTCTGAAGAAAGAATATGAACTGCATTGTGACTTGTGAAGTAGTGAGATGATGGCACCAAGAGAGGGTTAATCAACTGCAACACCTGAATAAATCTAATTTCCCTGTAATGCATTCAACTGTTCATTCACTGATGAAATTGTTTCATGTATTTACTTATATGGGTCCATGACATCTTCATCCAAATATAACTGATTAATGAGTGAATATACAGATGAGCTATAAGTTCTGCTCACCACAGACATTAGTTTTCCTGTCTGCGCTCAGGGCTGTTCTTTCATTGGTTTGGAGCACCAATCCTTTGATAATGTTGATGAGATGCTTATGTAACTAGAACTACGTTTTTACGGCCCTGTGACAACCGGAGGTAAAGTACACTCACTCTGGGTAGAACAGCAGGACACCTCCTGAGGTTACACCCATGGCAAGCACAACCTGACTGCAAAGTCTTCCACTTACTCAAAAGAAAGATTCAGTGCAGAGCACATTTAATACACACAGAGACAGAGATGCAGACAGACACACACACACATAGAGATGGCTAATCGTGTAGCTAGTTTTGCACAAGTTTTGTAGAAAAAAGCTATACTGGTATCAATCATACGAAATGAAAACAGCATCCTGTGCTAAAATGTTTATTACCAAATTTATATAACAAATTTAAACAAAGGATCTGCTGAATGCACCACCTAGCTCCACATTCAGACAGGTCATTTATCAACACATAATAGGCTGATTCCAAACTAATCCTTGACACTGCACACATCCTTGACAACCACATTTTCACATCTGACCCTGTTGTCTTAATATGACAGTTTCCTGCAGTCCATATAGCTACTTTTGACTCACCATTGCAAATCACTCCAGTTTAAAATCACAATGCTTGTGGCTATTTTACTAAGAAGTAATATAGGTTCTTGAACTGCAACATCCAGCAACTAAAGTATAATGACCACAAATTGAAACAATCTAAAAAACAAGCGCTCAAAAGTCTTCCTGCAACAGAAAACACTGGTTAATGCTTGTTTCATCATTTATCAGTATGCACATTCCCACTGTTTTTACACTGTGGAAATACTACAATGTTATTCAGCCTCCTCAATACACTGGTCAGTATCTAAGAACAAGTACCATGTAACAGCACTTGTGACATGTTACCTACATTGCAATTAACACCTTGGGGTGCAAGTACAACTTATAACTTAATTTACAGTGCTATTTGAATGTTTTATTGCAGTTAATTTTGTTACTTATTTGCAATTGCTTGTCATGTTAGAATTTGTTTTTGTAATGCTGTTGTACTGATGCCAACAAAGTGAACTGAAATGAATGAGCGAGCGAGAGAGAAGGAGAGAGGTACAGTAGAGTATGGCTGTGATCAGCGGGGGTAAGCTCATACTGAGTGCACTCACAAAAGTCATTAACAGTGGCATTTCATGGCTGCATCTGTGTCACTGACACCTAGCCTGCTACCCAGTCAGGGGGCAAGAGGGGGGCCCTGGGGCGACTGGCTGAGAGCGTTCACATTTATTACCCATTTTGCCAACTCTAAGATCCCCCCCCTCCACACCCTCAGCCAAACATAACTGCACAGCAACACAAGCATGCTGATCACTGTCTTTACTCTGTTGTCCTTACTCAAATACATACTGCAGTGATCACACACTCACAAACTTTATCTAAACCTCACTGAAATGTCTCAATCTAACCATATCCGTAAAAGTGAATTTAGTATTTGTATGGTAATGACATTTAGTGCTGTGTTGTTTTTCCCCCCTCTTTTTCTGCTAGTTTGTTTATGCAAAGCATTTTAAAGTGACAATGAGCATATTTCAGCAGTCGTTCTCTCAATGCTCTCTCAGCATGGTATAAATTTATGGCCCTCATTACAATAGACAGAGACAATGCTGGCAGTCCACCTGCTACCCTCCAACATGGATGCCTAAGTCCTGCAGCATCTTTATGGTGTCACAAATTAAACAAGCAATTAAATAGACACTTCTCTACCATCCTGAAGGAGGCAATGAACACACCACACTCAGCCATTTCTTCTGTACCTAGCTGTGTCTCCTCACTCTCTCTCTCTCTGTCTCTCTCTCTCTTTCTCTCTCTCTCTGACCCCTCCAGGCGTATCACACTGCAGTGAGTTTGGGAAGTCAATCCTTCAGTGCCGTTCAAATTGTGAGTACTTGTTTGGTTGACTACTGTGGCATGTTCCATGAGTGACAGGTTGATTGAGTGGTGTTGCTGTGTGTTTTTGCCAGCAGAGGTTACTTAAGGTTGGGCAGGTAATGAAGCCTTAAAATTTTGGAAAGAAAAAGTTGGGAGTACAAGGTACTGGGAGAATTGGAAATTCAAAACTAAATTTGCCCCTTCCAAATGACCCACACTAAGGTGCACATCTAAATCACATTGCCCCCCTTCCCCCCATGATACAGAATTTACAGCACTCACTAGTTAAATGAAGAACAATTTACCAGTATAAACTCCTCTAAAAAGAACCTTTTGCACATCTTCACATTCTATTCCCTGTACTGTCATAGAGGCAGTTGCTGGGTTAGGAAATATTGGCAGGATTTGCTTTCCAGATGACATGTTTATCTGCCAAAAGCAGCCTTTGAGCTACTATTAGGGGATGTTGAAAACCTACCTTTATTTTATAATTACCCTACGCCTGTTTTTGACTGTAATGCATGACTAACAAGCATACCAATTTAAATGAAAATCTCCAACAAGCAGCTCATTCCTCTTTACTTGATTGCTTTTATAGTAGCTTGGTTTGTTGATTTTAGAAAATGCTGTAGTTACGAGAGAAAATATTTCTTAAGTAAAAAAAAAAAAAACAACTGGAAAGATGATTTGCATTGCCATTGCAATAATCAACATTATTTTATGGAACCCAAATCCTTTGTTATGATGAAATTTTAATTTGAAGTTCACAAAGGTAATGGTATTAAATTAGACACAATTAAGACAAGCATGGATCAACTGGTGATGGGTGATCCTTAAAATTGGCAGTCTTGTACATCAGAGAAAGCCCTAGCACTGTTATCTACACATTGAAAGGGTAATGCAGTGATGTCGCTGTGGTGCAGAAGATTGGGGTTCGATTGCAGGCAGGCCTATATTGATTAAACCCCCAGTCTGCTTGTTACAGCGGTGTAGGATCATTACAATGTAATATAAGTACAATCCAGTTTTGGAGTTGGTTAGCAGCAACCTTTTAAGTACAATGAGTTAATCCATTGCGAAAATATCTATAGCAACTGACATTTGATCAATTAAGAAATAATAAACTTGTTTATACATAATGTGCTGTGCTCTCTTCTTTCTGGGTCAAATCCATCCTGTGATGATATTGCAGGTAATGAGAATAGTGTAAGTGAGACATTTTATTTTTTCTCATTTGTTGACTCAGTTTGCTGGATTGTATATAAAAAATAGCTATAAAATGCTGGTGGCCTTTGAAGATTTTGTAAAGACGGGAGTGGGAAGTATCCTTCCAGTATAAACAGAGAAAGATATACAGTATATGTGTCTCAGATTTCATTTCTGTTTGAAGTCTCCTCTGGGCTGTGCCAATTACCTCCTATCAAGGATTAGACCAGGGAACGAGGAGAGGCGGATTGATGGAGGACAGAGTAGGGAGAAAAGAGAGAAGGAGAAAGTGGAGAGCAGGAAAGAAAAGAGAAAGATTGAGCAGGACAAGATGTGGAGAAAAAGCTAAAAGGGGTAGGACAGAAGAAAACAGATGTTCTGTACAAAATATTCTCAGGAATGCTGTGCTACATTTTTTCAGCAAGCAAACAAAATCGCCTTTTTGGAATTGATAGATAGATTATTAACTTCATAATTGTTCAAATGCTAATTGTTTGATTTATTTTATAACAGACTCCTTTACAAAAGGAGCTCATATATGAGCCTCTTGATAAGACTGGATTTTACTTATTTACTGTGAACGATATGCTCAAGACCACACCTGTGCAGGTATCTTTACAGTGACCAATAACAAGCATCTGGCAATCTGAGTTCTGCTCTGAACCACCCCTGGGGTATAATGGGAGACACATGCCACCCACAGTGTGACACTGGCTAGATATGCTCATGAAAGTTTGAGTATATTTATTGCAGCTCCCAGATGATTTCTTGGGCTTTCTCCTCCTGCAGTGGCATTTCTTACAAACGGCTTAAAAAACTCACTACTTGTCCTCACAACCCAAATCCCAATTGCCCCTCTCCAAAAACTCTAAAGATGTAACATGACTCTAGGTGACCCCAAATCCAAATTCCAATCCTGTACCCCCTTGCATCTGGAGCACAAAACAGAAATGTGCCCTTGCTGGCTGTCTTTCACCACTGCTATGTACGGTGCTCTAAAAACCAGACAGGCTACGAAACTAAATAACTACTGGTGAACACAGCAACATAAATCATGCATCAAAAGAAAGAGCTTGAAACTTTCCAATGCTAGTAACAGTGGGAAAGGGGTCTGGGTCCATCCTCAGCATACTGAGAGCAAAAGGATATTCTTCTGCTATGTTACAGTGCGCTGTGTATCGGCAGGTTGAATGGTACCTCTGGGATTTGTTGAGCATAAGGTTGATTGTGGAAGATGGGGGCGTTGTCGTTGACATCTATAATCTGGATGTTCACTGTGTCTTTCACCACCTGTGTAAGCACAGAAAACAGTGAATCAGTCTGTGACATACTGCATGGAGTCAGTGTTCAGTTTGTAAGGTGTTATACAGAGGGTATGCATGTATGTGTGAGATACCATAGGTCGTCAGTGCATCTAATATGCAAAAAGTGAGTCACTGTGTGAGTGTGTGAGATACTACAAGTAGTCTGTCAGGTTCTGAGGTATTTTAGGGAATGAGTGTGTAAGCATGTGAGGTATTTTAGGGAATGAGTGTGTAAGCATGTGAGGTATTTTAGGGAATGAGTGTGTAAGCATGTGAGGCATTTTAGGGAATGAGTGTGTAAGCATGTGAGGTATTTTAGGGAATGAGTGTGTGAGCATGTGAGGTATTTTAGGGAATGAGTGTGTAAGCATGTGAGGTATTTTAGGGAATGAGTGTGTAAGCATGTGAGGCATTTTAGGGAATGAGTGTGTAAGCATGTGAGGTATTTTAGGGAATGAGTGTGTAAGCATGTGAGGTATTTTAGGGAATGAGTGTGTAAGCATGTGAGGTATTTTAGGGAATGAGTGTGTGAGCATGTGAGGTATTTTAGGGAATGAGTGTGTGAGCATGTGAGGCATTTTAGGGAATGAGTGTGTAAGCATGTGAGGCATTTTAGGGAATGAGTGTGTAAGCATGTGAGGCATTTTAGGGAATGAGTGTGTAAGCATGTGAGGTATTTTAGGGAATGAGTGTGTGAGCATGTGAGGCATTTTAGGGAATGAGTGTGTAAGCATGTGAGGCATTTTAGGGAATGAGTGTGTAAGCATGTGAGGTATTTTAGGGAATGAGTGTGTAAGCATGTGAGGCATTTTAGGGAATGAGTGTGTAAGCATGTGAGGTATTTTAGGGAATGAGTGTGTAAGCATGTGAGGTATTTTAGGGAATGAGTGTGTAAGCATGTGAGGTATTTTAGGGAATGAGTGTGTAAGCATGTGAGGTATTTTAGGGAATGAGTGTGTAAGCATGTGAGGCATTTTAGGGAATGAGTGTGTAAGCATGTGAGGTATTTTAGGGAATGAGTGTGTAAGCATGTGAGGTATTTTAGGGAATGAGTGTGTAAGCATGTGAGGTATTTTAGGGAATGAGTGTGTAAGCATGTGAGGTATTTTAGGGAATGAGTGTGTGAGCATGTGAGGCATTTTAGGGAATGAGTGTGTAAGCATGTGAGGTATTTTAGGGAATGAGTGTGTAAGCATGTGAGGCATTTTAGGGAATGAGTGTGTAAGCATGTGAGGTATTTTAGGGAATGAGTGTGTAAGCATGTGAGGTATTTTAGGGAATGAGTGTGTGAGCATGTGAGGCATTTTAGGGAATGAGTGTGTGAGGCATGTGAGGCATTTTAGGAATGAGTGTGTAAGCATGTGAGGCATTTTAGGGAATGAGTGTGTAAGCATGTGAGGTATTTTAGGGAATGAGTGTGTAAGCATGTGAGGTATTTTAGGGAATGAGTGTGTAAGCATGTGAGGTATTTTAGGGAATGAGTGTGTAAGCATGTGAGGTATTTTAGGGAATGAGTGTGTAAGCATGTGAGGTATTTTAGGGAATGAGTGTGTAAGCATGTGAGGTATTTTAGGGAATGAGTGTGTAAGCATGTGAGGTATTTTAGGGAATGAGTGTGTAAGCATGTGAGGTAATTTAGGAATCATGAGCATGTTCAGTTACAGCTCATGTAATGTATGCCAATGCAAATGTCAATGTCTGTGGTATTTCAGGAAGCAGTGTATTAGTATGTGAGATGTTGCAGGACGTGAGTCAGTGTGTTTGAGGAAGAGAGTAAGAGTGACAGTATGTGAGATATTTTAGAAGTCTGTGAGAGATTGTGAGAGGACAAGCTGGGATGTGTGCAACACTTACTGCCTGATGGTCACTGACTGAAAATTCCACTTGCATCTCAGATTTAGTCTGCAAAAAAAGGAACTCTTTGTTACAATAACTAACAACAAGTTAGGTTATTAAAATGTAAAAGTGAAGATAACTCATCAAAATGTTTCAGCACTTTAATTAAATTAACAAGCAGAAGTTTAGGTTGTTGCGGTATAGTTACAATATATGCAGTGAATTAGTGCTCTCAAAATTGGAACATTAGGATCGTGGAATTGCAGTTAATTGTGGGCCTGGGTCGACATTGGCCTTCCCAGGTCTAGCCTTTTTCCCACTGCTCTGCCACTTTGCCGGCCGGTCAGGACCTTGGACAGCAATGGTGAGGAAAGCCCTGCTGCACAGCCCAGGGAGTGGCAGTGGGAAGAGTTCACACACTCAGCCCCACCTGCAGCTAATGAAGAATCACAGCTGCCACCACTCCACTGCAAGCTGGGGGCTTAAAAGAACAGTCAGGGAGTAACATGTTCATGTCCTCCAGACTGTACAACTGACTACTGACTCTGTTTGATGGTCCCCTTTGCTTTCTTCATGTTCCAGTTTCCCTGGTGGGCCCAGCATTTTTGTTGCTCTCTTGAAAATGTCATTTTTCCAGTTTTGTGCATAAGTTCCATGGTAAAATACAAGGCCATGCTAGGCTGCTAAGGTTGCAAACTAAGGTTGGTATGTTTTTGTGCACCCCATCAATACCATTACTCCATGTGTACTGCCACACTGCTAGCACAGTGATGACAGAAAATTACACATACTTTTTATCTTCAGTTTAAGCAGATAATTGTGTGGGGAAGGGATATGCAAACAGTAGGGTAGAAGGGATTGGTATATTAAAAGACCAATTTTGGACATCAAAACTGGTGTCAATTTCATACAGTTTTGATTTTGTGTACATTTCCTACATTAGCATATAATTGATGTTACATACAAACAATTATAATAATCTTTGCTAGTAAAAGCCTAAACAGATCCACGTTGCAGTGCCCCATGGTCTGTGCTCTGTCATCCACACACTTTTAATACCTGAGGCCCATGGCTGTATCTGGGGTGATGCAGCAGTAGTTGGACCATTGGACTCTTTCTGTTATTTTTATTTTGTCACAGCTAATATGTTGTTCCAGTGAGGATTAAAGCCCCTTCCAACTGCTTAAAGTATTTTATTTGAAAGTACACATCCTTGATGTACTGCCAATCGAAAGTGGACATCCACATGTGAATGAATTCTACAGTTCACCCAGATGAATCTTCAGGAAATGTACAAAAAATGGATTTGAAATTAGTTTAATTTTATTATATTAAAGCATTATTTGTTTAATTTCATACATGTATAAAAAAACATAGTTGAACCCATCTTCAAACCATGTTATGACACATTTAAAGACACAGTTAAAGACACATTTGAATCTTCAGACACATTTAAATCCTCCTGAATCTTCTTTACCCCATATTCTGCCTCTGATTGTCTTTCCCATCTCCTCTGTGTCCCCTCTATCCCACTTCCCCTTCCCTCTTCTCTCCCTGCCTCACCTCTCGATCCAGGGACTGTCTGAGCCACACAACTCCTGTTTCAGCTTTCACCCCAAAGTAGCGTTGTGCCTCCTCCCCGATCACTCCAAACACCAGGGGCTCCTCGTCTGGGTCTATGGCTTTCAACTGCGTCACAAAGGAACCTGGAGGGAGCAGGTGGGAGGGAGGGGGCAGCCGGTTAGACTCAGCAAGGGAACAAAACTGAAACAAGCACTCATCCAAGCATAAGGAGTAAGGGGCACAGCATCAAACTGTGCACATAGGACAAGTATAGTAAAGCTGCCTGGCTCTGAACACACTTGGGAGTTGGGACAGGTACAGATCCCTTGCCTTGGCCACCCTGATGCCCAGAGGGACAAATGGCTGTGTGGAGCTGACAGAGGGTGCCAGAGGCACTCCATCACCCATCATTTATATTCAAGGGTGAAAATCTCATTTCATTGCTGGGGGGACCATAACATTTAGATTTTGTCTAGGCCATTTTTTTGGAGGGCACGCAATTTGGGTGTGCACCATTTGCAAGGAAGCTTCTTCTTACCCTGGTGTCTACTTAGAACGTCCCTTGTTAGGTAATGGTTTTCTAAAGAAGTATCGCAAGTTGTGAGAAATGAGATGGCATGGAATCAACATGATTCCATGGTAAATACATCAACTATCTCATGCTCTTCGTGACTTCTGATTCAAAATCATTGGTTTAACCCCACAAGAGCAAAAAAGACTACTGTGAAACCAACTAGCTAATTAGCAATTTAACTACCAAGCCAGCTTCAGTAGCTTAACTAGTGAAACCAGCTTCCATAGCTTAACAACTTACTGAGGGGAAAAAGTTAGATACATTAAATCTCTTCAGTTTAAAGCTGACATTACTACCATAACTAGGATACTTACTGGATGTCGAGCATTGACGGACCGCAAGCAAAATCAATTAGCCAAACTACGTGATGGGTGATTGGGTAAAACCATTGTTAACCACATTTTTAATTGTAAAAAATGTTTTGTCTGTGCTGTCTTCCTGCGTTATATATCAAGTTAAATGTATATGTATAGCCCTTTGCATGTGTGTGTGTGTGTGTGTGTGTGTGTGTGTGTGTGTGTGTATTTTTTTCTTTACAATTACACAAAGATTTACTTTGGGGGGGGGCAATTCATGTTTCCCCAGGATTGGGGGGCATGCCCCCAAGGATTTGTGCTCCTGTTTATATTGCTGGTATAACTTTGAAGATGGACATTGAAAACAAAATGGCACTTATTTAAAAAATTGTAATTACCTTGTGTTTTCATTACAGGAACCAACAAAAGCTAAAGTTGCATCAATCATTATGGACTGTAATTCCACGACAGTTCTGATACTGATCCTGGGAGCTGAACTTGCAGCCTTTGAGAAAACTTCCTTCACCACAATTCTCTACTTTTACTCTAAAAAGTTAATTGCACCACTATCTTTTCAGGTTTTACATTGGTAAGCTATCCAGGTGTATATCACAGCAGGTGTGCAATGATACATGC
This sequence comes from Albula goreensis, assembly GCA_022829145.1. Lineage (NCBI taxonomy): Eukaryota > Metazoa > Chordata > Actinopteri > Albuliformes > Albulidae > Albula > Albula goreensis. The sequence goes on from CM040750.1 coordinate 19,767,591, forward strand.
TCACTCCAGGGGGCGCTGTCACTGTGAGAGACTAATTAGAACAGGGCTGAGCATTGGCACACTGCACTGGAGCTGTCGGTAACTTCCCAACTAGGGCTGCACCCCCCACTGTGCTCAAAACTGACAGATGCGCTGCACTGGGAGATTGGACATGCAACGCCACCTGTCTTAAGCATGGTTACTGGGCTGTTTCACTCCACACACTGAATGCTGAATCATGATTACAATTAAAAGTATGTATGTCTGCTCTTATCCCCTGCTTACAGCTTATGAGGTATATCACATAATAATGAGGGTTTATATCCAGTACAGATTCCATCACAGCATCACAGAGCCAAGGAACCTTCTTTGATCTTTTTTTTTGTGGCTGTGTTTTTTTGAGAGAATAGTTTATGGAAGATTCTGACAAGACACTAATTAAATTGAAAATAATTCAATTAAATAAAATAATTAAATTGACTACCAGAAAAAATTTTGACATACACGGGTTAGATAATCGAAACAAAAAACGAAAAAAGTCATAGTCATATTTTTAATTAAATCACAACTAAAAAGCAGTCTATGTTTGTTATATATCAATGGCAATACTAAATATCAATGTCTTCCAATAAAAGTTATTAAAATAAATACATTGATATATGAGTTTCCAGAGTGACATCAGAGAGCTAACAGATTTTGAAAAAGGGCTCCCCATTTGCAGGAAAAGTAAACATATTTAATATATTAAATGAGGGAAAACCTGATTCAGAACAGGATGGGTCCTAGAAACTACAAAACAAGGGAAAAGTACATTTTAAACTTTGCAAAGCTGATATCAGTGGTAGGTCATTCAGAATCCTCTTGTAACCAAGGTCAGTGGTGTAAAACAAAACCTGGTGTAACAACCATAAAACTGGGATTGTGAGCAAAGTCATACGATCTGATGAACTGTATTTTACTCTTTCTCCTACATCTCCATGGGGTTCTATTTGGAGAGAGTTAAATGACATTCAGTGAAATCTGCATGGACATAAAACTTGAACTGTAGGATGAGGTAAACAGGGATTGGTAGGAGGTGTAGTGAATCAAGAATTGTTGACCATAGGCCTACTGTTCATAGACACTTGTACAGGTTAATTCACCTCAAGAGACCAAAAAAAATTAAAAAATAAATGTATGAAAATGAATATGAAAGGGTAAGTTTTATACTTGTTGGATGCCTGGATCCCTGGTTGGATCTGTCTGCCAACTAAATAAATACAAATCAATGGGTGAATAAATAGCAATACACTTAAGACTGAGTTTTTACTCAGTAGACTGTCTTACCCAGGGTAATATCCATTTGCCATATGAAAAATTTACATTTCATTTACTGGGCCAGCTCTTCAGTTGAATAATTAAAGGGAAGCATAACTTGAAATACAATTCAAACTCATAACCTCAGGACTTATACCCCCACTGCCTCCCAAAGCTATTAACTCAAGTAAGCAGTAAGAGGGCATTTGACATGGAAGTATGCATTGTAAATATGAAAAGCACTGAAATATCTGAATGTAACTTCTAAGAAATTAAATGGTTCCTCATTAAAGTAAAACTGATATCAAATTGTAAACTAGCCACTGGTATGGCTAGTTTACAGTTTGGCAACCCTATACCTCTGAATCACAGACAAACACTTTTCAGGGTCTCCCACAAGGAATACAATGATTGCCAGATATTCTCAGTACTTTCTTTACTTTCTCCCTTCTCCTTATCTTCATGTCAATGATCTTCCAAACCTGTTTCTATTTCAAGCAAAATAATGATCTCTTTTGATAAGACCTAAATTCAGAGCAGGTAATTATCCATTTTGGTGATCCTGTGGCAGTGTTTCTTTGAAAAACAAAATTTGTATTTAATACAGTCAGATGAACACCCCACCAATCTTTCTTCTGTTTTAATCCCTCATTACAGACATCAGATAGTTACTGTAATGATGACCCTCATGAGTTTGACAAACTACTGCATAATTTTGAACATAATGACACACATCTTTGAGAATGCTAATGAGCCAGTGGCCAGTTGCTTCTTCTAATATGATATTGTGGAGGTGGAATTCCAATGTGAATGAACTATTCAGCACCAGGACATTTCCTGATGGTTCTTCTTTGACGAATGTAAATTAAGAAGACCATTCTGGGCCAACCAAATCCACCTGTAGAAATCTGAGGGTACCAACAAACTTGCAGGCAGTCTATGTCAAATAAATAATGTTTTTTTCTTAAAGTCTACCAGAGTTTGAGCATGTGGACTCAATAATAGACTCAAACTAGCTATCGAGCTCAAACTGTAGGCATCTACTGCAGGTCAAACAAACAGCACTCACTTAAGACTTACTTTACACTGAATACAAATACAGAAGACAGCTATGTGGATAGAATTGAATGCATATTTGTAAGAAAAGATCACCTTCTGCAATCGTGACCAATAAGTTAAAGTGAATTATTTGTAACAATTAACGGACAGTAACAATACCAGTGCACAGCAGTTTCACCCTTACTTAGGACTGCCGAACACTGAAAGCACTTTAAATCACATTAATAGATCCAAAGGATTATACAAATTTGCTAATTTGCTAGCTGTCACCCTTACTTACAACAATTTTTTTGATCAGCTCATTGTTTTGGTGACAATTCAGAAATGACTTCAAACCGCTGTTGCTGTGGCTGATGGACTGATATTAGAGAACCCTAAAATTTATTCCAGACACTCCAAAACTTAAACACAACTAAAATAATTGACAAAAAACTATGAACACAACCCAGCTCATCTCTAAATGTACTGACCAATTACTGTATTACTTTACCAAAAGCTGTGTGTGATGCCCTGAATGTTTATCATTTTAATTTCATCTATTTTTTCAAATTTCCAGTAAATTACACATGATGTGTTGTTATTAACATGTTACTACAGAGGTATTAGGCTGTGATGCATGCAATGTTTTAAAAATTGAAAAGATGTATCAATATAACAAGATATCAAGCAAGATAATAGTAATGGTATTGTGCTTTGCGTGTAAAAATTTCAAAAGCAGAATATAAAAGTCTTAGAAAAGATTTTACATACTCCTAGACATCTAGGGATTTCTTCCTTTGAAGTGACATAACACTGAAGAAGGTAAAATAAGACATGAGATGACAGGATGTAGAAACACAGGACTAAGGTACATGAAAGAGTGTAGGAAAGCACGGACAGCATTAGTGATAGCAGAGTGGGATTTTGTGAACCCCATGATGGGTGGAGATAAAATAAACTGTCAGTCACTGTGCTTTTTGAACCAATAATTAAGTTTTGCTCTCCACACCAAAACTCAATTACTGCTTCAACACAATCAGTTACTGGTGGCATATGGAAACTCTACTCATTTTTGGTGTCATGAAACCACTGCAATAGTTCTTGTACAGATTTTGTTAAACTTACTGGTGAAAGATGTCTTTGCCTTGGCATCATTTTGATAACAGTTATTTGATATACTGACAAATTTTAGGAACAGGACATTTCAAAGGCACATACTGTATGCTTTGTTGAGATTGAAGTCACAGTAGCAAAATGCTAAGTAAAATGTTCATGATCTATATGACTACATCAGGCTGTTATATGAATGTTAAAGGGAACAGATATAAGGTATCATTCAGGCTCTTCTGTACAGCTGCTGAGAGGGTATTGCGTATGGTCTGTCAGTCCGTCAGTATGTAAGCTAGAACTGGCTCCTTCAGAGACAGCTGGAGAACCCTCTCTACCATCACCTCTCCTGTGGCCTGTAAGCACGCGCCCATCAACCTCTTCACACTGCTCCAGTCATGCACAATCACGTGCATGTGAACACACACACACACACACACACACACACACACACACACACACACACACACACACACACACACACACACACACACACAGTATACAAAAACACACATGCACAGCTTATACACACGTTGGTTTGCGGCAGACCCGAATAACATACAATGTCTTTACAGGGAGCTGCAGTGGTCTGCAGGATTCTGATTCATCAAAATTGAGGAGTGCAGTGTAGAGACAAGCTTGAAACCTAATTCAAACCTCATGCTTCCCACATATTCAATCACATTCAGTTTAGGAATGTGCAGAATATACAGTGGCATACATAGACACCATACATAAACACACAATTTTAAATGAACATATTATGTAATATTATTCAATATGTAATACAAAATAACAAGTATAATCAAGGCAGGCATTCTCAATACATTTTCCAAAACTATTTTGAAAAGAAAAAGCACATACTCTTGTGGACTCTCTCTATATATAGGTTTTCTACTTGATAATATATTCTAAATACAGTAGAAACCCTCAGGGACCAGGGGCAGCTCTGATCACAGAAAGTGACAACAAAATCTACTGGTGGTTGTACCTCCCAGCCATATATATATATGTAAGCCTTGAACTGAAATAGTAACAGAAAAAAACATTTGTATATTTTAGAGAAACGTAAAGCTGTTATCTAAGGAAAGTGCAAGACAGAAGGACAGGAATGTGGTGAGTGGAAATATCCTTCAAATAGGAAGCAGCGGTCAATGAGCAGACAGCTGTTGATTCATTCAACAATATATTAAAATTCATGTTTTATTGTAGCAGTACGTAGATCCTGGTGTTGACATTGATGATGCAATTCAAAATTTTGGTTTGGTTTAAGGTTCACCCTCTTGATTTGCTGGTAATAAAGATTAAACACATTACACCACCAATCTTACATGAACTTGGTTTTGCTTTCCACAATCAGATGCCCAGTGTTGGATACTTTTTAAAAATAAATTCTATCCACATCGATAAATGGTCAGGCTAAAGAGGGAATATAGAAACACATGGCTCAAGAGTGAAGAGGAAACATACAAAACATATGTACACACACACACACACACACACACACAGACACACATGCACAAATTCATACAAACACACCTACATATGTAAGAATGCACACATGCACATACACACATGTAGACGTGCTAATATTCTGACAGGTATGCAATAAGACAGCAGAGGTGAAACCAAACTTCCTTCTCTATCAACTCTTGTCACTTCCAGCCAAGCTAGTGAATACAAAGACCAATTACGCTGCACAATCACACGCCCCTTTCGTTTTATTAATACACTACATTTTCCCATAAAAGAGAGAAAGATGACTAATTAATAAGACGATTTATGAGCCCCACTCGCTGTTTCTAATGAGATTTATGCAAATTCAGCTGCTTTCAATGTGAGTTATAATTTGGTTGAAGACTGTGCAAATTAGCATTTTAGCACCTACTCATTAATAATAACTATTTTACCCCCACAGACTCTCATTCCTTCTATCAGCTGCCATGGACATGTGTGTTTGTATTAATGTGAGTGAAAATGAACAGACCAATCCTGAACACTCTCTGGACAATTCTCTGTGTACGGACAGTATGTTACAAATATTATCTCCTCCATCTCCAAACTGAACCAGGGTGATAGAAAAAAACAGCAAAGTTGTTTTTGCTGTTATTGTTTTTCACAACAACATAGAAACAGGATAAAGGAAATGAGGCTGAAGTATTATTTGTCAGTGCTGAGGGGGGTGGGGTCAGAGAAAGAAAGAGAAATATAGTGTGCAGAGACAGTGCTAGAAGCTAATGAAACATTTTCAGATACTGTGTGTATGTGTGTGTGTGTGTGTGTGTGTACTTGTTTATGTGTGTGTGTGTGTGTGTGTGTGTGTGTGTGTGTGTGTGTGTGAGAGAGACTGTGAGAGAGAGTGGGAGAGAGAGGAGAGATTGTGTATATTTGTGGATGCAGTGCAGAGCCGACTGCTAGAGCTTATCTGTAGCAGTGAGGCAACCAGCCCTTTCCTGACAAACGATGCCATTTAGCACACAGTGACGGTGGTATTACAGTTATGAATGATACAGCACACATTAAAAGGCTAACCCACCCCCCCCACCCACCTCCCTGTACCCATAACTGCACACCCCCTGCGCTCCAGGAAAGAGCGATGTGTTAGGGGGTGCTATCTGTCTCCCTCCAACTGACTGCGGACACCCCAGCTCGTCCTCCAGCAAAGCAGGGCAGGATGAGGCAGTGAGGGCAAGCTGAAGCACAGCACAGTGTAGTCAGACAGCTAGGGACTGGCACAAGGTGGGGCAGGATGGGACAAGGCAAAGCAGGCAGCACATCCAGTATCACATGCAGTTGTCCGGCAGATGAAAATATCAATGGATAAAATCTCTGGTAGGAAATATGTCAAATAAATACATACATAAATTCATTGATAGCATATTAAATAGCCTACTGTTGTGTGACCTATAAAATATATTGCCAAGACAACTTAAAAATAAACTTATGCAAAATTCACGAAAATGAGAGATTCACTAAATGTTTGGTCATGGGACTAAGTGTGGGAGATCAACAGCCTATAGCGCGCCGCGTGCACTCCATAGCAGCAGCCTTACGCTTTGGCTGGACTCCGCATATTAGCACAACTCTGAAGTTTTTTAAAAAACCAAGTGATTTGCAAGTACTGCAGCCGAGGCCAGCAAGACTACAGAAAAGTGTCAAGCTCCTAAAGAAATGGAAGATGCAACAGCCAAAAATCCAAACAATGTTTTAAACCAGAATGGCAGGAAAAGTTCAAATGGTTAAGAAATGAAACGGTGGACAGAATAGACAAAATGTTCTGCACCATTTGTGAGAGGGCTGGTAGAACAAATGGCTTTATCAAAGGGTCAATCAATTTGAAATCCTCTGCACTTACAGAACGCAGTCAATGCTCTGACCACACATCAGCTGTCCATTTAACACAACAGCAGAGTGCCATGAGACAGTCCCGTGATAACACAATCACGTCCAGAAAAGACACACTTATCTTGCAGCTGCAAGTCTACATACAAATTTACTCTAAAAGGTGAAAACAATTAAAATACAGTATCCTCTTCCACAAAATACATTATACCACAATTTTCAAAATGAATACATTAAATTACTTTTTTCACCATTAATTTTATTGGGCCTCTGCAGTACCCTGTGGTAACCATGGACTGAGCTAATCTTGCAGTGAGCATTTCAAACTCAAACCTGGCCACAGCATCTTTACGTTTTTATAGACTACAGATTTTATAGACTGTGCTATTGTACCTCACTTAACAATCACAAATACATGAAACTGCAAATTTGAAATGTGGGGTCAAGTGTACTTTAAATTAGGAATGAAGGTCAAAGTTGAAACCTCTACAGCCAAAGTGCCAGCACAATTACTTCTAAACAGGGAAAGAGTCACTATTTAAGCTACATTGAATTAAAAAAGACAGAATGAAGGGAGAGAGAGAGAGAGAGAGAGAGAGAGAGAGAGAGAGAGCTAGCACTCCTCCAAAAATGAAGTTAATTGCTGCCTGTTTTAATTTCCTGCATATGCACAAAACACAAAACTATAAAATGTCATGCCAGTGAAACACCTGGAAAGTGAAAAATGAAGAGAGAGAGACTTTTGGTAGTGTTTTTAGATTAACATTCAAATAAGTTTCATTGTTTCAGTATTTACTTTTAACACATTGTATACTAATATTGATAAGTAGACGATAATTCATTAAGCTGAGTCAATCATTCTGAGTGCAAAATAGACTTAGTCCATTGTTAATAGAACATTTGCAGCAAAGGTGTGGAGGAGAGAGGAAGACAGACAGGGGAAAAAAGAAAGACCAGCTGAGGAAAAAAAATGTAATATGAAAGGAGTCAAAGAGAGAGAATGGGTTAAAGAAAATCAACAAACTGCTACATGCTTTACAAATACAGCATTGAAATGAGATATTAGAGATAATAGTGAGGCTTATGAATGAATAAATATGAAAATGACATTCTTAAGGACATGATTAAAAATGCACAGTAGAAGAAAATAAAAATAAAAACCCACATTCCCCAGTTAGCTTGGGCAAATTTCTTGCTGCTATTTGTAGTGGGGCAGTGAGGGCAGTAAATCAGTCCTGAGCTGGCACCCATCCCACACAGATCGATACCATCTCCTTACGGTGGCCAGGGACAGGAAACGGGGGTCTCCTTGGGACACCCCGCGCTTTATTGATGTGATCGACCTCTTGACCCTGCAGGGCGATCAGGGCACCAAGAGTGGCGGGGTGAGGCGAGATTTAGGACCACTGCTGGGGATTCCGCTGACATGGCGTCTGGGAGGGGGAGGGGAAAGGGGAGGGGGGGAGAGGGAAGGGGAGGGGGAGGGGGTCTCCCAAGGACAGACCACTGCACCTGTGCTAAAAATGGCCGGTGAGTGGACAGGAAACTGGCAAGGCTGTATACTCTGAGCCAGAGGTGATACTAATCCTTCATGGCCTGGCCTGAACCATGGCAGCCTGTGGGGAGGATGTCACCTAAACCAAAGGTTGATGAGTCACTTAACTGTTGATCGAATTACTACCAGAATTACTACGGTAGGAAAAGACCAGCTCTCTCCTTATTAAGTGAGAAGCAATTTGGACGACAGGTTTGCTCATTGTTTTTGAGTTGCCTCAGGGTTCATATCTATTTAGTTTTGAAATTGAAATTAGTGTTTAATATTAAGCCTTGAGCAATAAAGGAGGTGTTTGGCCACTTTCTTTTAATGGTTCATATACATTTATTTTTTTATTTTTAATTGAAATCTGCACTGTTCAATATTTGTCACTGAAATTAAACACACAGAAAAACTGACACACATAATGAACAGCATTAAATATGCACTCATTAATAAAACAGCAGCAACTGGTGCTAAAAAATGTGCTCCTGCAGAAACATCCCTAAAGCTCCAGAAAGAGAGATTAGAGCGCTCGTAGGTGACTCTGATCGATGCTGTGCTCATACAGAGGTATCAATTGCATGTTAATATAGTGTCAATGATTAGGCAATACAGTTAATCATATCTACTGATAATTGGCTACATGTCATTATTAAGGGGTTGGGCTGTTTCTCACAAATGTAGGCATAATGGATTTAATACATAATTTAGAGGCGATCAGCGGCTGTTGCCAAATTACATCTGAAATATCATCTTTCACTGATTGGTCCATTTTAAAGAGACCTAATTAGGCTAATTGGAGACTAAAAAGGAAAAGAAACAAACTGGTGTAGCTTAGCAGGTTTGACACACCACAGATCTACTGTGTGATTTGTGCATCATATCATTGCTATACAGTACATCCATCCAGTTCCGTCATGCTGTTGATTCCAACATGTGGCTTTCGATGGTCAATTCAGGTCTATTTTTCTAATCCCCTAGCCTACTGGTCTGCCCTGCAGTACTGCTTCACAAAGGACACATCTGTGAAATTTGGCAATATGAAGTATCAGAAAGGGTAGCCGTGGATACACCTCCCCTGTGTAACTCATACATGTCAGGGTACATCAACACAGTGTTCAGAAGCCGGTTTCTGAATCATTGAAATAATCAAACGACATAACAATGGTACCTGACTGTGTGTAGTGAAAGGCTAGTTTAACACATTGCTGGACACATTAATTGATGGATTCATTAACGGAACTAGAAACAGTTCAAGCTGAGCTTGGTGGTCAGAATCTGCTTGCAACTATTTCAAGGCTCTCTTACGCCTGTCATACAGTTCATAATTTTATACTACCATATTACCATGATTGTGGTGTTCCAGACATATTTTCATTATTGGATTGAAATCCTAAGAAAGCTTCATTGGATCAGTCAGTTCTCGCATTGTCTGAGAGGTTATATGACAGCTAAATAACTGCTCCATTGCTCCATCAGCTTTAAGATGCTTCCATATTATGGCTTGTGAAGTGAGAGAAGTTGTACGAAATGTTCTTACACAACAGCAGAACAGCTCTCTGACATGGGATCAGCACTTGTACCAAGATGAAGTAAAAACATTTGGTTACATATAGCAAAGAATGGTGGGATAATGTGAGGACTCATGCTTAAAGGAATACTTAAGACTGAAATATTCCAGAATGCAAAAGGTTGTCTGACATGTACATGACTGTGTGTAAAATCTGAGTACTTCCATTCAGCAGTGATGCCTACCTTATTTTACATCGCTGTAGGGAGCTGTACGACTAGTGTGTAAGAATAGCATCTGACACTTCTGATGATCTGAGCCATGACAAAATATTCTTGGAGCCATCTGGAGGATGTAAGAACAATTATCCCGCCATTGCTTACCCTCTCAGACTATGTGAGTAATGATGACTCAATCAAAGACTTCTGATAACGACAATTTGTCTCAGGAGGCATCACTGTCACAATATTAGTATGCAATTGCACAGCAAGGCATTACTGATACCTGTTTTTTTCACAGTTTGGTCCATATATCTTTCTGCCAAGTACGCTCCTTGGTCAACAGTTTTCAGTTTTACTGAAACTGAGTTTTTCCTTTCTTTAATTTAATATTTCCTTTTTATATCTCAGCTTGCAGTTACAATGGTTTCTTTTTTCAGAGAAAACAATGGCAAGGTTATATTTTCAGTTTCTAACAAATGTGCAGGAAATGGTTGAAAAGCTGTCTTTCTTCTGCAGCTAATACGTTGATCTCAGGAGCATTAAACTGCGTGGGGTATTTTGCCCTTGTTACGGTATCCAGTCCATCCAAGGCCCTTACGATCCAAACCTTGTGGCAATGGGTGCCTGCCTGAGTCCAGAGTACTGGGTCATTAGACAGATGGAGAAGTGAGCCGCGTTAGCGACACGTCTGGAATAGAAATCCTCCTCTATGCGTGTGTACCAGATGATTTACATATAAACAGCTACACATCGGGGGCTCTGAGAGACCGCGGGAGTAAAATTCCAGACAGTTCATTTCAACAGAGGGGGAAGCTCCCATTGAGACAGGCAGTAAAACCAGTCCCTAAGGAGCTTTGCATTGCACTGACCACACCTGCTACCTTACCAAGCCTACAGCACTGCGATGATCATACCATATAAAAACTTGTGCATACAAGTGCGCGCGCACACACACACACACACACACAGGAAACACTGCTATGCTCACATGTTCTATATTCAGAAAGCATACATACAAGGTTGCATTTTTATGGAGGACTGCTTTCACCAGAACATTTTCCAGAGGATTATGATTGTAAGTGTGATGTGTTACACAAACAGATAAAATAAAAAGAAATAAAAACAAATTATAAACAATGATCCTTCTCTTCCTCTTAATGGAAAGGTAGAAGTGTTTCAAAACCCCATGTGACTGTGTAAAATAAGAAGACAATTGTCTCAACGACCACAGAGAAAATTATAGTTAAATCAATCTGACATTATATCGCATTATACCAGCACTGAGGGAGCAACCATGTAATGAGTGGACACTGGATTTCATATAATAAAAACTCTGCAAGGATGCCAGCCTGAAGCCAAAGAACAGATGGAATATAAAACAGGATAGAGAGATTAAAATGAAGGCACTCTTAGCCCTGCTCTATCCAGACAGCCCCATCTAAATGATGGCCATCATCATTGACCAGCCATTGACACCACATGTTAGGAACACCATTCAAGATTCGAGGGCATAATAATGCACATAAAATAAGTTCAAGTGCAGTGTTTATAGTTTATCAGTCATATTCTGTACATGCAAAGGTATGACTGTATTTAGAAACTCAGGCTGGCCTGTGCAGTGTACAGTAGCACAAGCTCTCCACTCTCTTACAGAACCCCCTACCTTATAGACTCAGAGAGCCAAGTTCACACCAAGCAAGCAGAATTTAAAGGAAACCTCCAGGGATGATTTGCATAATGTATGCAATAAATAAAACAACTCCACTTTGACTTTATTAATGGGCTGTAATTAAAATCTTGCATTGAATGTTATGGTCTAACTTGTGTTATGTCTCAGACTTCACTTAAGTTTTCTTAAAGAGTTCTGTCAGTGCTTGTGAGTTTGGCCCTCTTTACTGGCACCCTTTCAGATGCGCAGTGATGCTCTTTCACTCTGTTCCATTTTCACTGTCCATCATGCATTTCTAGCTATCCTGTCCCACTTCTCTACTGTCAGTCTCCCTCTTTCATCCCCTCAGTCTCTGGCAGCATCCCCAGCCCTTCTCCCTCTCCTCCTTCTTTCTCCTCATCTCCCCTCTCCTAAATTCTATTTCTTTATTCCCCCATGTTCATCCCTTTCTTTTTTTTTCACCTCCACTTTCTCTTTTTCCATATCCCTTGCTTCCTCCATCCTCTATTTTACCCAGTGTACCTTTCTCCTCTTCTCTTACCCCAGCTCCCTCTCTTTCCTTCCTGTTTCCTTCCCTGCCTCTCTCTCACTCTCTTGCTCCCCCTGTGTGCAGGTCATTAATAATGTCTGTGCTGAGCGATCTGAAGACGGATGTTGGGCTCTGTCCAGCTCTAAGTGACTCCTGTGTTTCAACAACACACACCATGATAGTCCTTGAAAGAGTGTATATTAATCCTGCAGATTTATGGCTAAATCTGTTACGGATGGGAGACACGCACCCTCTGCCTCTCTCTCTCTCTCTCTCTCTCTCTCTCTCTCTCTCTCTCAAACCCATCCCTCACTCTCTCATTCTCTCTCTCTTTCACACACACGCACACACACACAAACTGCTCGAAGGTCGACCAGTGTTCATAATAAGTTCCAGGAAAAAGCATATGTCTGTATGTTTTTTTTCTACTGTGCACGTGTCTATGTGCATGTATGTACAGTATATGTGTGTGTGTGTGTGTGTGTGTGTGTGTGTGTGTTTGTGTTAGTGCGTGCATATGTATACTGTGCATGTATGTGTTAGCATTTTAAGTGTTCAAATTTGTAGATTTGTTATGAAAACAAACAAATGAGGGAATGAGTCTTAAAACCTGGCAAACCATGGAGTCCATGTCACTGTCACTTGTAACAGTCATGACAGTAGCACTAAATTCTAATTGCTTTATAACTATTTTTCCCTCTGCTGGTTGTTTCATAGACCATGATCCAAAAATGAGTCTCCTCATTTTTCATGTTTCAACAAATAGACACATATATGCAATCAAATAGCCTGTGTTTCACTTCCAGGTAACAGAGGCAAAAACAATCAGAGAAATTATTAAAAACATTAAAGAGAGAAAATATAACACAGTTGTAGTAAAAACATGGCTAAGCTTGTATCAAAAGTAAATTAATTATTGCACTCATGAGTGAAGAAAGTGGGTATGCAGCTCTGAAAACCCTCCTGAGAAAATAAAGTACTATAAAAATAAAGTACAATGAGATATGATCAGAACTACAGGCAAGGATACAGAATTTGTGAAGCTGCAGGAGATGTAAGGGCATTGTCAAATGTGAGGATTCAGGTGATCCTAATTGAATGGGGCAGTTGCTACTGATCATTGACCAGGGGTCAGCAACTGGTGGCTTCCAAGCCAAATCGAGCACTTAAGCAATAATATCTAGCCTGCAGATCACCTCATGTTCTTAAAATGATTACAAAAAGACTCCCGTGGCAGCAAAATATATGTAATTCCAATTAAATTTTTCATTAAGAGGACTGCTGTTATGCAGATATGAAGAGCTATCCACCAAAGACTATCAAGCTGGCCATGTGAGAAGAGCAGACTAAAGAACTGAGCAGGAATATTTTTTCTACATTACATACACTATTCTCCAGTATCACTCCCACACTCAACAAATAAGCCAGCACACAGATGTGCTTTAGTAGTCAGACTGAGACCATGTTTAGAGTGGAAATGGATGGGCCTCCAGGTGGCTCATGCTGTAGCGATGCTTGTTCTGAAAAGCATAGTGTGAGCATTGTGCCCGGTCGCAGTACCGCATCAGCAAGGCAACAACGGGGCAGCCTCACCGGGGGATCGTGAGTGTAAGCCGGTTAGATCCACCGGGCTCACCTTGTCACTCTTTAGAGATCGTGCCTGGTCAGACCCAGTGCCTCATATGGCACAAACTGAGAATATGCTGGTCTCACATTCCTCTGACGAGAAGGGCAGCATGTGACTGGTGGTGTGTCTGCATTATGTGAAGAAGTGAGGGCTTTTCCTCACATGCTCATGGCTTCCACATCCTGAAGTCAGCAGGAGTGGTTGATGTGAGAGATCAACTAGCTCAGTTGATCAGTTTCAGTTTGGGGAAAAAAGGAAACACAAATCTGGTAAAATGAATAAAATAAAATGTAAATAGAAATTTGCACTAATTTTCAGTACAGAGAAGGAATAGAGGAGGATAACTGTGTTCATTTCGGATGAGGAATCTCAAAAGATGCAAGAAAAGCACACTGCTCTGTCAGCAAACAATGATCAACTGAATGCATTTTTCCCCATTCTTCATCAAAACTCCACCTTTCACTTAACTCATATTTGAAGTAATATTTACTGTTAATGGTAAGTAAGCAATTCGTTTTGGCTAACTAGCATGACAACTATGTTCATAATAAATAATGTAAGGAAACATAGTAGCATGTGTACGTGTGGTAAAAGTTGATTTAAAAATAGAAACACATCGTTACATAATGGTAATGCCAATAATACATTATTGGATTGAAATGAGTTGTAAGACTTTACTGATAGATTATGTTATTGAAGTGACCACAATGTGAAAAAGATTTGAATCATGTGCAGACATACTGTGCAGATTAAATGGCAGATGATGGAGGAGTATACTGTAGGAGGTCCTGGAGCACGGGGGGGGAGTGGATAGGGGTGTTCTGCAGCAGTATTTAAGCATGTACTCATTCAAAGTTTCAGAGGTGCATGAGGCTTCACAACGGCTTCACAACCCCGGAAATGAGTGAGCCTATCTTGTGCTGCCAATGATTCACTGTGGTTAACAAATCAAGAGTACTTTGTTGTGATTCACACATGTCACTAGTACAAGGTATCTTAGGCCATCACAAGTTTCATGATGCCTTATTATTGAACCACAAGCTCAAGGTTCCCTAAATAGTGGCCAGTGGAGTGTGACTCAGCAGTGGCTGAGGTCCTCTCAAAGGCTGGACACTAACTGTGGACAGCATTCAACCTCAAGCTTCCCCCAAAAACAAATAATAGATAAAGACACAGGCAGCATACATCGATCTGTCAAACACAAGCACAAGGAGGAGTGTATCTTAGAATCAATCTGGCAGATTCCACAGCCTGTAAAATGTCTGAGAAAAGCAAGAAGAGAAAAAAAAAACAAGACCAAATCACTCCTAAAACTTGTTTCTCAATTTTCAAACCCCCACAATAATGATAAATAAATAAATGAGACAAAGAAATGAGGGAAACGGCGAGAGGCGGTTCTCTTCTTTCCCTGTAACAGCATCAGGGGCTCCCCTGACTGACACCTGGACCGGGGGCCTGTCACCAAGACAAAGCACGTCCCTCTCTCCACCCGTCTACTTTTCGACATTTCCATCAGGGCCCGAGCTGCCTAAAAGCATCTCCCCTCTCAAGCAAACTTCACCGTCACGCCATGGTTATGACCTCGCGCGTTCAAGCCATTATTTCGCTGGGAACTAAATCAAGCTGCAGATAATAGCACAGCCCTTTTCCCCACACCGGCCTCAACAAACAGGCCCCCCACTCTCCTGTCAGACCATTCTTCTTATTTTTTCCCCTCCGTTAGTTAAGTACATTTTGTTTTCCTACAGCTGCTGGGCGGAGACAGAAAGGACGAGGGACACCACGGATAGATGGCCACTGCTCTCGGCGAAGGATGCTTGTCAGTCTTCCCTGTTGTTGTCAAGGGCCGACAACACCACTGTATCTGCCTAGACCACCAAGTGTGATGTGTTTGCTCATTTCACTGTTCAGCCTGGCCATGCCCTGCTCTTAAATTGCTCTTCAAGACAGATTGCTCTTGAAAACAAGAGCACAAAATAAAAAAAAATGCTGGACCTTCGCCCACAAAAATTGCTATTGGTTACTTTCTTTCTTTTTATTTGATGATTCAAAAAGCTTTGACAGACCTGTCTAGGAGACTGGAGACACGCCCACATCTGCAGCGATCCTTTGTTCTGGGTCAATCCCAGAGTTTTAAAAAGAGCAGGCCACTACATCATTGACAGGAACGCTGAACACAGGGCAAAATAATTCAACTGATCTCAGCTCAGGGCTGCACTGCACAGCCTACCTCAGCTAAATGCTGCTCAGCGTGCACAGGACAGCAGAGTGCAGTACAACCCAGCACCGCACAGTACTGCTCATTTCAGCTAAGGTCAACTCGGCCCTGCAGGGTGGGGCCTCAGACCACAGGCCTGCACAGACGGTTGGACTTTATCTGTCCCACAGACTCCTATCCTATTTCCTCCACAATGTCTCTCTCATACTCACGCTCTTATTTTCTCCCAAGCTCCCTTTTCAAAAAAATTGCTGTTTTCTCAGGCATTTCATTTGTCCATCTGTTGCAGATTTTCCTCTCTCCCTCCCTTCCTCTTCCTCTGCCAGCTTGCCCATTCCCCATCTCCTTTTGCCTCTCTCACTCCATTCACACGGCTTTTGTGGTATATCCTTAAATTCATATACATTTTTATTTTTTCTCTGTCTCTCTTATCCTCTCCTCACATTCTCCACCCCTGTATCCATGCCCTCCTCTCTGTCCTGCTTTCTTGCAATTCTATTGTAGCCTCACTTCTTTCCACCCCCAAGGTCTGATTATCAGTACCCATTTTCACACAGTCACAAGGGAAGGTCAGAGTGACCAAATGCATTGACAGAAATAGATGTGAGACAGAGAGAGAGAGAGAGAGAGAGAGGGAGAGAGAGAGAATGGAAAAGAGAGAAAAGAGGGAGTGAAGAAGCTTTCATACCTGTCCCCCTTCTCTGCTCTGACTGATTTGCAGACAGTAAGAGAGACCTGTGTGTACACTGTTATAGAGAGAGTTGTGTATTGAAGTAAGATTAGTAAAGTAGATAGACATGAACAATGGCCACTATGTTCCAGTGCATGTATCTGTCTGTGTCTGTTTCAGTCGCCTTTCAGCCTCACCAACACTGCCCAGTAGTGTGTGTGTGTGTGTGTGTGTGTGTGTGTGTGTGTGTGTGTGTGTGTGTCTGTCAGAGGTTGTGTTGCAGCCTACTAACAAGCCACACTTGTTTTATGGATTATAAATGAACTAATTATCTGTAACGCTCATTAGCTGCGGGTCCTAATTAGCAAAAATTAATATTGGTTTTGATAAAGATGTTGGCTGAATCAAATTGGCAATTGACCTTCTGAGTCAATCTGGAGGGAGAGGGAGCACTGGAAGAGATACAAGCTTGTGTCTGACAGGTAGGCTGACTGATCAATCAACACACACACACACACACACACACACACACACACACACACACACACACACACACACACACACATACGGACACATGCATGCTCAAATATCCACACATACAAACACACTCCAAGTACTTGCACACACACATATGCACATACCAACAAACTCCTCTAAAACACAAACATTCAAACTCAGAAACTATTGGCACACATTATCAACATACAGACACTAGATAATACAAACATATACACACAAAGGCACACATTGCATCTTCCTAGCTGTCTAATGGGAGAAGATTAAGAATTAGGAAACAAAAATTTGTAGTTGGCACACATGCAATCTAGAGGGCCACAGTATGGGTCAGGATTTAGGGTTAAAGTTGGTGGGAAACAGGTCTCACCCATCATTTACACAGAAAACCTTGTGGCTCTGTTGAACACACAAACAAATGTCTTCACGTCTCACATGAGCATAAAGCCAAAAAGTGGTAGTGGTGGTGATAAGGAACCACTTGAGAAAAATAAGGCAAGGAAGATTCTGGAAAAATATGTCTGTTGCATATGAAATACATAACATCATCATACTGAACCTCAAACACATAATTAAGAACATGCCTCTTTTTAATGCAGAATATAACCTAAACTGTGGATGCGAGACAACAGTGTGAAAGAGAAAGCCAGAGAGAGAGAGAAAGAGAGAGAGAGAGATAGGTAGTTCTGTGTGCGAGGGAGAGCAAGAAAAGACGGTGGTTTGAACAAGGATCTGAGAAGGAAAATCTAAGTGCAAGCACCTATCTTGTCAATTAATCCACTCTGGCAACTATGTGCTGCCCTTTATGAGAAAAAATGTCAGCTTTCAGCCGAAGGACACACTAACCTTTCTTCACAGAATTCAACCACAGTAGAAAATGATGGTGTCATTCCACTGAAAGCTCCGAATATAACTTAAGAGAAACACAAACCAGTCTAAACTTCTTCCAGCATGTATGCATAGGAATACATCCAGACATGCACATACACACACACACACACACACACATAAACACATACAGAAACGTGCACACACATGCATGTACACACATACACACACACACCCACTCACAAACAACAGTAAGTCCCCTCCAGCTCACAGACTTTTTGCAATGGAGCAGAGAGCTGGTTGCTGAGGTGAAACATCAATTTCCAGGTTAGCTGCTCACTGTGGCTCTGGCAGGTATCAGCTGTCACACACCTGGACCAGATAAGCAGCTGCAACACACTGATCTGTACCACAACAGTGCCGCCATCACCCCCCGACTCACACACACAAAACACACACACACACACGCACGCTCACACACACACACAGACACACACACATTCACAAACATATGGATGTTGCAAATGCAAACATATATATAAAAGACACGTACGCACACAAAAATGGACACATGCACAGATATACATATACACACACTTCACACACACGTATGATGTACACACAGTCATACAGACATATGCATGCACAGAAAGGCATTATACAGCAATGCCTATTAAAATTAACTTGGGGATGGCCTTTCCATGCCAACCAAGCCAGTCATCAATGGTGGATACAGCTTATCCAGCATACATTTATAAAAGGTTCACGCATCTACTGTTTGAATAATTACAATTCGATGACACATTGTATCAGCAGGGTATTGAACTGTATTCCTATACAATACTAATAGCATTTTATTATACTGTTAGTATTTTATATAGTGACAATAATACAATTTGTGAGAGAAGGAAACTCTTGTTCCCAGCTCTGAGGTGTATTATGGTGACTATAATTTAAAAGACAATGCTACAAAATAAAAAAGAGGAAAAGAAGGGATGAAATAAAAAACTTCCACCGGTACCCTTATAATGTAGCACAAACAGAATCTGACTCGTGTTCACAGCAGCGGGCGTACCAATGTCTCTGTTTTATTAATTGCCAGGAGACAGATGGTGGTGCATGCCTGTGGACATTCAGGCCATGAGGTGTGACAGCGGAGCAGTATTCCTGTTCACATCATGCCTGCATTATAAAATATCAGTGCTTTTCACTGTTAACTGTAAGCTTCTTCCAGACACATACGGCAGGATGAGAAGGGGATGGGAGAGAGCTTGCCCCGAGCATATTATTCATCACCCTTTGACCAGCAGGGAAAGCCACGGAGACACTGATCAGCAGAGAAACGGAGACAGAGGAACAAACAGTGTTACTACAGAACCTGGCACAGCTACAGTAAATCTGTTACCATGCCAACTGACACTGAACACTCATGGCAAATCTGGACAAGCCTAAAATGACGTTCTGTGATGTTGACAGTGTGTACCTATTGCTCGCCATGGCAATAAGATTCTTAAAGAGGACTCGGGTACTCCTTCCTGAGAAACAGTGCCTTGAAACGGACCACCAGTCACACATTCTATTGGGGAGCTATAAATGGATTGAGAGAAAGACTATTCAGAGCCTAGTATGCCATATACATTTGCATGACTATATGAACATATACATTATATTCACATTAAAATTACGCTGTGCTTTTGAAGTAATAAGCATAAAATTTGGTGCAACATTTTTAACCATTACATTACTGTTCTGGTATAACAAATTGCACTGCTGTTATTGTATTAAATGGGTAATACAGTAATAATGTATATAATGTTTGTCATTATTACCAATCTTGTAAACATCTAAATTGTGTATTAATATTTTTTATGAACTGATATTTTAAATTTGATTGATAAAGACTTAGTGATGGAAATCAAAAATCATTTTAAAAGGGAGAAGTATCATTAAATGAACCAACAGAAAATCCACAATATATTCCTGTAGCAAAAAACAGAAACAACAAAAAAAAATAAAAAGAAGAACAAAACAAAAAGGTTTTGACCCATCATCTCTTTTTCAACATCCAAATTTCTCCTCTTGCTTAGTTTTCTGTATCCTTTGACTGCACACTCCATCTGTCTACCTCACATTGAGTATCATTTCCTGTAACATACTTAATGCTCTCAGGCCAGAAAGGAATTGGTTATGGTCCATCATTAGAGATGCCATTTAACTGATTTTGAAAAGCCAAGTTACCCAAACCTCACTTTGGTGGTAAAATGTAAGGTTGTTACTCTATGGTCCTCCTGAGCGGTTTATAAGCTACAGGTGCACATTTTGGAAACTAAATGCTCTTACGGGTCCATTCAGGGGATTGTGCAGCCTATCCTGAAGAGGGTGGCTCTAGTGGATTACCGTATGGGTGTATTTGTGTGTATGTATGTCAGTATATGTGTTGTTTTAGTAAGGGAGAGATGAAGGAGAGTGTAAGAAAAGGTAAGATAGATCAAAAGAAAGATTACTTATGTAAGGATTTGGAATGGCATGTTTAAGTAGATGTTGTTCATCATTCATCTACCTTAGGCAAAAATGATATTTCAGCATACAAACATTTTTGTTCCTCTTCTTTATGTCTGCACCAGTTTGAACTGATGCAAATGTTAAACATACATGGAAGGCCGCAGTTAGGTAGTACAGAGATACAGGAGTGAGGTATAGATGGAAGGAATAAATAAGGTGAAGAGGAGGAGGCAGAGAGAGGGGCGTGGTAAAAGTCCCTTGGATGGGCATCTGCAAGGCGAAGGTGAATTTCTACCCTCATGTGAGCAAACGCAAAATCCACCGTGATGCAATGCATTGTAACTGGCTGGAAAGCATGCACTGCACAGCAGTGATGGATGGTCTGTTTGCAGACACCACTGAACCGTATAAACCATTATTTCCAGAGGAGAGGGTAAGAAAGAGAGAGAGAGAGAGAGAGAGAGAGAGAGAGAGAGGGAAAGAGTGGGTGGGACACTGCCATAAAATGGCCTGCAGATGAGAGACATGGTGGGCTTGGGCAAGTGAGAGGACAGTGAGAGGAACAGCTGTGTCTTGTGAAACATGCCACAATATGTGCCATTAAAATGAGCAAACCAAAAAACAACACACTGTGCTGATGGTCTGTCTGGTTTTGGCCACAAAACTGGCGAAACTGACAGCAGTGAGAGACAGTGCATCTGAGTGAGTGTACCCTAAGGAAATTTACCCTTCACAACTTAAGCACATTTTTGCCTAATTGGCCAGCTGTACAGACATTAAGTAACCTAGTGCAGGCATGACAAACAGCTCCTGTAGTTATCTCAATAGACAGACACTTGTAAACGTTTAAGGGACCTATTTTGCAATGTCTGTGCAAGTATGTGGCACATAGTGCAATTTGTAAAGACTGGCCCTTTTTAAAGAAAATTGCTTGGGTTCTTGGTTTATAATAACCAGTAGGTGTGTAATATGTATACACACACAATAAGCCAATCAGAATGTAATTCCACATTTCATGCAAAAGTCACCTGCATTTCCATCATGGCTGATTCAACCAAATGACCAGTAGTGAAGAATTCCCTAAAGCGTACCGAATTGCTACCTAGGAAAGTATAACAATTGAAGGCATGCTATTTTTATGCATTTGCAATACTTTGTTGTGCAGTGATATGTTTGTCAAATAACCATCGGTTTTTATTACCACATCGATAGTCAAAAAGGCCAACATGGAGTTGTGCTCCATTGACAGTCACAACTTGACCAATTAATAAATGTCCCAATGTCCAGAATGTCAAATCTGAGTGTGCTTCTAAACTTTTTAAACTTCTTTTTTCCACTGGGTAAAGAGAGTGAGGAACATCAGTAAAAACAAACAAAGGTTTAAATGTTTTATGCATTATAATTATTACTGAATATGTGACAATACATATTATATTATGTATTTTTGCATATTCAAAAGAAATAACACAAGCAAATGAAACTTTTCAAATATTGTGGGTTGAATTGGGGTAGCTACTAATCTTGCATTCCAAGAATACTTTTTCTCAAAATAAATCTGGTGATACGGGCATAAAGACCACACCTGATTATAGGTAGATTCCACACTCATACCTTCTTTTCTCGTTAGAAGCAGGGAGAGAAATTTAATTTGCCATTGCAAGGCAGAGAGCAGAATAGAAAGTAAGCAGGTGGCCCCAAAAATGGTAGAGACTGAAACAAACACAACTGCATCACAAACTAGTAAATCCCATGACTGAAACACATGAGACTGACCTGCAAAAATTCAGCTTCCCCTGCTTGTATTCCTTCATTTCAACACAGTTGCATCACCATGGAAAATATGCATCAGCAGTTTATTTTGTATGATATCAGTTTAGTGTGTATTTTATCCGCTGATAATGTTCATCCCCTACTGATACGATATGAGGAGAGGATGAAATAAAAAGCCACAGAGAATGCACATGTGAGAAATGGACTGAAAGACCATGGGGAGGTCAAGCCATGAAAAGTTAAAACGGGGCAGTTGAAGTGAAAAGAGTGAGCTGCAAGAAATAAGAGGCGGGCAAGGTGGTGGTTTTGGAAAATGGAGTAAGGCAGGGCCAGGGGAGGTGGGGGGTGATGTGCCATACACATTAGGGAGAAAGGGAGGAGCTCTATGAATATGTGGTGGGGAGTAAGAGCTTAATGGGGGAAAGTGGTTCTGTAACATCAACCATCCTGGAATAAACCTGCCATGGTACAGGTTCTGCTCCAAAACAACACTCCAGTGCCCTCGGCAACATAAAAATATAAATAAATACCAAAGAGCCCATCAAATGCACAACAAACAGTTTAACTTTCATTCCAGCTGACAGGCCAGCAGAAAACAATAACGTGAGACATCTGCTGAAAAGATTGGTAAATAAATAAATAAAATTACAGGGAGAGCCATTAGGCTTTCTGACTGCTAGAAAAACGGCGCAGCAGTTTGACAAATTCCCACTGTGCCCTCTTTTAAAACACGGGCAGAGAGTGGAAAAACTCCAGCCTTATAAACAGTGTGTTTACCAGAGAAAATCTGAGTGTGTATGTGTATGTGTGTGTGTTTGTGAGTGTGCACATTTGTGTGTATGTGTGTATGTGTATGTGTATGTCACTTTAATCCACATCATAGGTAACCCTGAATAAGTCTTTTCCAGTAAGCAAGAGCTAAATCATACATTTTTCAATGCTCTGAGAAGGTCGTCAACATATTAGGGGAGCAAAAATAAGCAGGGAACAGTTTTGTAAATCCTTATCTATTCCACAGGCACGTTGAGAGACACATTAAAAGAGCTAACTGTATGACAGAAGGAAAGCCTTAGAATGTAAAATGAGCTATGTGCAAAGCTCCTAGGGATCTGTAAATACACATTGCATTTTTACAAAGACTATCTAACATATACAATAGGTATCTCATCTGCAATTAAAATGCAACAAAACACAATACTATTCATTAAGTTCTCTCAAAAAAATACTGTATAGGCCCACTGTAATTTGAAATGTAAAACAGACAGAACATATGTGTATAAGTTTAAGAGAAACTGAGTTGTTGACCAAGGACTTTTCTAAACAGAAGCATTCATGGTTGGAAGGCGATTTTAAACATATTGAGAGATGGTTATGATGATGTCGTGAAACACATGGCATCAGTTATCCAATATCGAGAGGGGAGCAATGGCAAGCTAAACAAGCAGATGACTTCTAACAGCTAAGCTGAGCATCTGTTAATATGCATGTTTTATAGTACATGGCTTATTACAGGTGTTGCTGGTTCCTTTACATCGCTCCCTCAGAGACTTGCT
Source organism: Albula goreensis (assembly GCA_022829145.1). Lineage (NCBI taxonomy): Eukaryota > Metazoa > Chordata > Actinopteri > Albuliformes > Albulidae > Albula > Albula goreensis. The sequence continues at coordinate 19,791,500 of CM040750.1, forward strand.
TCCTTCAAAAATTCAACATATATCTGTTTCTACCTGGTTTCTGCCAGGGTATTATTCATTAAAGCAAAACACCTGCACCAGACAAGTGTCAGAACAGAGACAAGCCATGCCACTGCTGAGATGTTGCATAATTAGTGTCTTAGTGGTCTTTATATCACATTCAGAGTACTATCTGGAGCCTAACACTTCAGAGACAACAAGACATTGGCCTAATATCCTGTGTACATTTCTGAATCAACTGAATGAAGAGCTTTTCTCAGTCAGCATATTCAGTTACATCAGCAATGTGCTTGTAAGGCAAACAAGTCAACTTTCCTTTCATGCAAATACTATGGGGACTGGAGCCATTAACTTGGGTCAGTCCTGTGCTCTTAATAATGATCACTGATCCCCACTGCTACGTGAAGTGCAACAAGTCATGTCTATCTAGTCACTACCCCTGGTTATACAGGCCAGTAACTCCCTGTCAGCCAGTTTGGGGGAGATCGGAGCATTGGAGACAAAAATATAATGACATAATAATTATACAGCTTTGCCAGGGGTTGAGAATAAGTCTTAGGTACACATACATTATCAGCATGCTTAAGGCAGGGGTTTAATAAGTCTATCCCCTGGGCAACTTCCTCTCCTTAATTATTATTGAATTAGTAAAGCAGTGAACTAATTAAAAGTGCGGACTGTTTAGTGTAGTGAGGGATAGAGTACATCGGGAGCAACTCATTAATAAGTACAGGCTTCAGCAGCACTTTTCCACTGACTTTAAATTACATGCTCTTTAAGTGACTTGTAATGCAAATACAGGTCTTATTTCTCACATATCTCACATACTACATATCCTTTGGTGTTTTACAGGTTTAAGTTTATTGTACTGTATGTTTTTAAGTGGTGTAATGAAAAGCTGTCATGGTTATTTCCCAGCATTTACCCTATAACAAGCTTTTCAAACTGAAGGACAAAATTTATACTACGGCAGCAAAACAAGATGTCAGTGATGTAATACATATTTAACTGCCATAAATGTCAGTCAGTATTTCATATGTTTTGTTTACATATACTGCTTTAAAGGATTTATTTTTATGAATAACAATGTTTCCATTTGAGTCTATGTACATGCTAATTACACTATGTATGGGAACTAAAAGTTTAGGTCCTGCATTTTGCTGGGATACTTAGATGTTGCAACCTCAACCAAGAAACAGCATGGAAGCAGAGGTCTTCACAAGACATTAGACTGTGGACTCATTCCCTCTTGGTTTTGTGCAGCCAGCGAGGTATGCTAGTTGACAATACAACCCATAGGAAACAATGACAAATATACAAGATAAAACACAAATGCGCAAACAAACAAGCATACCTCACTGAGATACTTTTAGATGTTGCAACCTCAACCAAAAGGGACTGTGGACTCATTCCCTCTTGGTATTGTGCAGTCAGCAAGGTATGCTTATTTGTTTGCGCATTTGTGATTTACCATGTATATTCGTCATTGTTTCCTATGGGTTGTATGTCAACTAAGTTACTTACCGTTTGTGCTTTACATTTAATTTATTTAATGCAGTTCGACATGGTGTTTGAAGTTTGTGCAAGGTAATAAACCCACCAGTGAATGAATAACTACTATGATGTTGTGTATTTCCTGGTGGGAGTGATAACATATATAAGCATTAAACTATTAATACATGCAATATTAACATTCATACACATCTTTACGATGCTATGACATTGCAAGGAAACAATTTAATAAGTATGGAGAAATTCTATCAATCACTATAAAGATCATTTGCTTACAACTGCTGTCTAGTAGCAATTGTTTTTGTAAGTTTTATCAAGTAGTTATGAAGTAACAATATAAAATTGACCAAACTGGATATATCACTGCTTCTCTTCTGTGATAAGACTACTTTAAATTCAGAAAAAGCAAAAGGCAGTACCAGTTTGTGAAAAAGAACATCAATTGTGAAAATGAGATTCTAAAATGGGGTTAGAATATTGCTTTATTCAATCCTGTCATCTCCAAACACAGAAACCCATGTTCTTTGATCACACAAAGTTTAAAGATGTTGATAAGGGACTTGCAAAGGTAATTTCAGAGAGAAACATATAATTGTTTAATAAAATCAGACATCATAAAAGCATCAGTATTCTTCCATACACCAGGAAAAATGCTAGCTGAGCAGAATACAGAAGACGCTCCAACAAATAAATGCGCTGTGATGTGTATTGCTTAATTACCAGCGAGAGGATAATTCAATCCATCAGATCTGAGCAAAGTGGATTAAGAAATGAGAATAATTAATCAAGGGCTGCACATTACTTAATTACACATCACATTTCCTCCAACAATGAACACAATTAACAGCAACTTAACATGAAGCACATGACCCAGGAGTCTACGTATGTTCTGAAGCATGATCAAATATTCGTGTCACATTCATGCACACAAACCCAAGTGTGTGAACACAATTACACACATAAACAGGCAGAATCATACTTGATTACATGTATGCCACATACATGCCTCTACCTTTTCTGTTCTATTTCTTAGTTTTGTTTATTTGTATATCCGAATTCAGAGGTTAACTAAAAGGAAACAAAATAAAAAACAGAATGAGGTACAAAAAAACCTGTTGGGAGCTCCTGAAACAGAACTAAATCTAAAAAAGAATACAATGCTTTTCTACTGTTGACTTCCATTGGTTTCGTTAACTGCATATATGCTGAGAGGTAACATGTAGGGTGAACTGTGTCTTATTTGTTCTTCACCTCTTTTGTTTTTCTTTTTTAAAGTAAGTATTGGTTCAGTACTGGTATTGTGGTGAAAAATCGTTACTTGAAATGGAACTGACAAAAATGATACTGTGTGCTATATCTGAGAGCCCCCTTTGACAGAAGGTGATGGTTTGAGTTGTCACTCTGAGTGCGTGTAATATGTGGGTTTGACTAACATTCACTCCTTCATCAAAATGCTAAATAAATGTACAGTGGCTTTCAGCCTCACCTTCCTGGCCACAGGTCTGTGTGTCCCTGCACAGCAGCAGAGGGCTGGAGAAGAAAGTGGAGTGTGTATTTTATTGATCTGATGCACACAGTCAGAGCGCAGGAGAAGAACGAGAGGGGTGCGCTACATTAGGGCTGCTGCTGATGCTGCTAGGACTGTTTCTTCTGATGAGCGATCAAAGGAGTGGTGCCGCGAGGCAGCATCCCACTGCATCCCTGAACATCCTGAATCCCGCATCCCGTAGCCAAGGCATCACTGGGCCCAGAATGAGAGCCAAATCCTCACCGCGGCCCGGGCTTACCCAGCAGAACACATCGCTGCGAGCTAAACCTTTTTTCAGCGAGAGGAAAGCCATGAGGGCCTTGTCCAATCACATGGCCGGTGTATGAGAGTCACTATGTTATGTCACTGCCATGAGTCAGCAAGATGGGAGCCGCCCCAAGACACTGGCATGGCAACTGACACCGGCCAATCGGAGCACACGACCCGGTCCAGAGTGGAAACCTGATGACGGTGAGTCAACTGTGACAGAGTCTTTAGAGACAGGTGTTTCAGTGGACGTGGCAAGCACAAACTATGTCTGAATCTTAGAGGTTCATTGAGAGAGCATGCTTGCATCTCATTGAGCGTGCACACCAGGCTCAGTCTGAAAGCCCTTTCTTTTACTCTTCTCACTCTTACTCTGACCAGGACAACTGATGTCCAACCTGTGGTCCACTCTCAAAATAGGTATGAGATTTGAGACAGAATTAATATGAAGGAAAACATGGCCCCTCTGCGGGGTCAACAGGTGGATTGGACAGCATGAGCACGGACCCCAACGCTCAAATGTGCACATAACATGCTCACAGAGAAGATGAATAACAGGTGGATTGGACAGCATGAGCACGGACCCCAACGCTCAAATGTGCACATAACATGCTCACAGAGAAGATGAATAACAGGTGGATTGGACAGCATGGGCACGCACCCCAACGCTCAAATGTGCACATAACATGCTCACAGAGAAGATGAATAACAGGTGGATTGGACAGCACGGGCACGCACCCCAACGCTCAAATGTGCACATAACATGCTCACAGAGAAGATGAATAACAGGTGGATTGGACAGCACGGGTACGGACCCCAACGCTCAAATGTGCACATAACATGCTCACAGAGAAGATGAATAACAGGTGGATTGGACAGCACGGGCACGCACCCCAACGCTCAAATGTGCACATAACATGCTCACAGAGAAGATGAATAACAGGTGGATTGGACAGCACGGGTACGGACCCCAACGCTCAAATGTGCACATAACATGCTCACAGAGAAGATGAATAACAGGTGGATTGGACAGCACGGGTACGGACCCCAACGCTCAAATGTGCACATAACATGCTCACAGAGAAGATGAATAACAGGTGGATTGGACAGCACGGGTACGGACCCCAACGCTCAAATGTGCACATAACATGCTCACAGAGAAGATGAATTTGTTTCTGTAGCTGGCATATACTCTTCTGCACTGCAGAGCTTTCTCTCTCTACCTCTCTCTATTTCTCGATTACAAGTGCTCATAATTGTATTGTTTCATATAAACACATGGCTACAGGATAATAATAATAATAATAATAATAATAATAAATATCTCTCTGTCTCTATCCCTCTTTTCAGTGCCCCAGCCTCACGGCTATCTCTTACAGGTACTGTATGTCGGTATGTCTCTGCTCGCTCACTCTACTCCGCCATTCAGCAATGTGCAGGAAGTCCTCCCTGAGGAGGACATCTGCTGACCCAATAAATAATAATCAAGACAAATTGGTCCCGTCCAATTGCTCGCCCCGTCCTGTGCCTGCCATCTCGGCGGTGCGGAGATCAAGCCATCAGAAGTGACATTGTTCCGGCTGGAGGCTCTGAGGCCAATCTGGCTCACAAGGAGACAGGGCTGACTGCAGGGATGATGAAGTCATGAATGAGGGGGCAAGCTAAAGCAGGCCTCTGGGTTTGCTCTTCTCTCCTCCAAACATGGACGCTCATAACAGAATCGAGCCGTCAGAGAGATGGAAAGAGCCAGTGACATGTGGCTATCAACCCACAGATGAAAGACGGGATGAGAAAAATGAAGAAACTGAGAGTGAGGGGTGGAATTGGTGATGGTTCAAAAGGCTTATATTGGGTCACCCCTATATATATTTTTAATCAAGGCTTCCTGATATGACAAAGCGAAGAGTGAAAATCCAGCCCTCAGCAAATTACCCTGTCAATCATCAAAACCACAAAACCACAACAATATATAAATAGATAAATAATCTGGATTAAATGGCCACAACCCTCTGTCCCAACTGCTGTGTCACCTAGCACATTAAAATTGAGGAGCACAGATGCACCAAACCCCTGAAGCTTTGAAACACTCTACCACTGAACCACTGAAGCTCTGATGCACAGTGGCATTGACACATAGAGACACTGAATCATTAAAGCTCTAATACACAGCGACACTGACACATAGAGATACTGAACCATTGAAGCTCAGTCTCACATACTATACACACACTGCACCAATGATCATCAAACACGAAGACAGTGATACATGAAGACATTATATCATTGGGTCTCCTAGACACATGGATGCACAGAGATACAGAACTACTAAGGAAAAGTAAATGAAAGTTTAGGAAACAACACTCACCAACTGCCATGTTTTCTTCAATTGCAAGGAACTCCAGGAAGAAGTAGTTTGTGAATTGTGGAGGCACGTTGGCAATGGTGAAAGGAGCTGTACAGGAAGAAGGGAGAGAGTGATTATCTCTTGAAAACATTCAGCTGCTGTAATGCCATGTGCACTGTAGTAAAATAGTTCTATATGATACTAAAGTAATAGCAGGGTTAGTCAAGGTTCTTTGACCTCGGACATGCTACTTTAATCACCCATAGATATACTCCTATAACATACTTGTTCAACAGTACCTTGTGTGATCATATTTTTGGAAAATAATTAAAGTGGTAAGTACATATACGCATCTGTATGTGAATTTTGGCTGTTATTGTGAATGAGTAGATGAATGTGTGTGCAAGTGTGAGCCCGTTTGATTATTTTTGGCATGTGTTCATATACTGGTCTGTGTGGGTATTAGAAGATTAGCTATTCCTCCACACAAGAGGATATGCAAGTGTTTGTTTATGTGTTTTTAATCTTGCTTCTGTGTTTGCCAGTCATTTTTATTAATTATTGAACACAGGTGAAGTAAAAATAAAGGTGGAAATCCAGAGCTTTGTCACGCGTGTTTATCTCCCAGTTGTGCTCAGCTGTATGTCAGGGGCAGCGGGGTACAAGCTGTTTTGTCAGGAAGATCAGGGAACAAAGCGGAGTCTCTTTGATCAGCTGTGCAGGAGACAGCATCAGAGGCTCAGGACTGGTGGGGGAGGGGGGGGTGTTTGAAGTGGATATGTTTGATAGAATGAATCACCACTCCTTGACGCTTTGAACATCCAGCTCACAGAAGACTTGCACTTGGCTCCTCACCCTTCTCAACAACTGTGTACCTACCTGATTCATCACGTTCACTAATGAGTGCACATCCATTCATGGCTGTCCTGCTTGATAATGCTGACTGATACCATCCATCTCTCCATAAGTACTAAGATGAATAAGTAGATGTGTGGGGTTTTTGCTTTCTCTCGAGCCCCCCAGCCCCTCACTAAAGAAGAAACTCACACATCCTGTTTCCCCTGATCCTCCTAATCCTAGATATTAAATCGGAATGGGAGCATAGTTTAGCTGTCAGCTAAACTTTAATAAGAGGAATCTGATTGACTCCAGCATGCCTCTCCACTACACAAATCTCTCCCAACAAATGCATCAGTCCTAATTGGTTCGAGCAGCCAATTTAGATGAGAAACCTAAACTTTGTGACCTTGCCTCCCCCTCTTCTGCCTCAGTTCAAGTCCTGAGCTTCTGTTTTAGAGACGAGACTCATGAGGGAGAGATCAGGGGTTCCACTAATTTATCTTTATTCCATGTAAGCCTCAGAGCACTTGACAACCACCCAGAGGTCACTCAATGCAAGCATTGTTTTACTTGGATCTGACATATCAGTTCAGTCCATGTGTGAGGAAAAGCAAAGAGTGAAAGAGAAGTAGTAAAAGGAAGACAAGAGATGTAGTGAGAGGCAGAGCAACAGAGAGAGTGAAAGAGAGAAAAAATAGAAGCAAGGAAGACACACAAACCCCAAAGAGAGAGTGATTTATAAACTTGTTCAGGTTGATCCAAACCGGTCATGACATTCTCTTAATAACTTTGCCAAGCGGTCCCACAGTGCCTTTGATTGGAGGTATCGCCTGCATGTTACTGCCCTGCCTGTTATAAGTGTTTTACAAAACACAGCCACACACACACACACACACACACACACACACACACACACACACACACACATGCTCAAGGAATTATATGAGGGTCCACACAGAGACACACATGCACACACACACACACACACACACATTTACACAAATACACACCTGCTATTTTTACACATATACATATACACACAATACACATACACACACTGGAGATTGAAATAAAATTCTAATTACATAAACAGCTCTACCTAAAAACACAGAATTTGGAAAGCTCTGCAGAGCATGAGGAATGGAACAGAGAGAACAGCAACAGTAAAAGAAAGATGAACAGAGAAGGAGCAGGGAGGTTAAACTGGGTGAGGGAGGGAGGGAGAAGAATGACGGGACTCACCTTTACTCATAGAGTGCAGGAGAAAGGACAGGAGCAGCTTGGTCACCATCATTCTGCTACCAGCGCTAATGCCCCACTTCATCACCACGACCCGGTCCACACTCCTGGTGGCACACAGAGAAAAACATTCAACCCTGACCAAACACATACAGACATTCCAGTCAAAATTCACCCACACCATATGAAGAAAACACTGCCTCACCCCAAATACAGTTCAACATGACCCCAGAAATACAGAATCACATAGTAATTTATACATTTAAAGCCCTGCACTGACAAACAGTCAAAAACATAGTCAACCCATATCCATTCAACACCAACAGGAACAGAATTAACTCTGACCTTCACACAGAGAGAGAGACTTAACCATGTTGATTTTGTAGTGTGAAAGAGTTAACTGAGTATCTTTCATAGTTTGGAGTTGCTCCAATACAATACACCTCCTACCAATATTATATTCCCAGAATCTCCACTAAAATGTAACTGCAGCAACGCAGACAGAATCTCTGCTGAAGTGTCCCTCACTTATAACCACAAGGAATCTACACTATAGTCTCACTCCAGAATTAAATCTGGAGGATTCTCTACTCTAACCTCTGTCCTACATAAAATAGAACCCTATTAATTATTAGCAGAGAAAGCTAAGTGTGTATACACTGTTTATAAGAGTGTTCTGTTGCTCTGTGTATTGCTGGGAATGTCTAGAGGTTTAGGAGTTTAACAGCTAATTTACACACTCTTTAATTCTTGTAATCAAGACGTTGCACTGTTAATTGTCTCATGAAATTCTCTGCCTGAAAAAAAACTCACAATGATATTTACAGAAAGCTCTTGCCTGCCAAAGCTTCATTAAGTCAACTGTAAGGTCGAAATTAATGATGCATAATGATACTTATTACAACGGCTGCGTAATTAAACTAATTACCGTTTCCGTTGCTTTGATTGTTTGTTTACTGGTATTTAGTGTTAATGTCACTGAGCTAGGAGGCCAATGGAGACCAGGAAATCTAAGGCCTGCTCTATACTTGTTCTCCAGTGGGGACCAACTGTTCCAAAGGCTTCTCCTCCCTCCTCCTCTCTTCCACTCCTCCCCACACCCCAAACCAATCACTGCCTCCCCCATGCATTGCAAATCTAATTTATTCAGAAACATGGAGAAATTCTCCTCACACAACAAAAATTAAAACAAGTTTATGGCAGTCTCTACTTCTGCCATATTCAGTCCTGTCACTCTGATTAGCAGATTGAACACTTGGCACTTTATACAGTGGTTTCCTCCTGAGTCTCATTTTTGTCCAGCATCTCCAGGAGTGGAGTAATGAATAGCAGCCTTAACTGAACAGGCCTGAGTTTCTTTGTGACTTCCTGGATAATTTTACACATTCTTCAGAGAGAAATTTAGGCAAACCACTCCTGGCTAAATCGAATAGTCTTCCCGACTTTGTACATTTGGACAATATGGCAACAGCTGTGCTTTAGAGGAACCCCGGATCCTTAGAAATCACTTCATCACCTTTTCCAAACTGATCAGGGATGAAGAGAATCTTTTTTTACTGGAGATTCCTCAGGAAGTTCCTGAAATATGGCATGATGTGCGTGTGAACCTCTGTGCTGCCAATATCATGTCATATTGTTCACCGAGGCACTCACAGACCTGATTCTCATTGTCCCTCCAAATGGGTTAAGTTACTTTGGAGGCAATTTTTCACACATGAAGATAGCATGCTTGATTACCCTGCACACAAAACAAGTGAAATAAACACCCAACTTTTTTATTTATAGCCCCTCGACAGCCATTCCTATACTCATCCCATGACTTGACACAACTGCTACCACCCTACAATATCACCCCCATATGTGTAACAAACACATCTATTTCCAGCACAGACAGCCTCATCACACCACTTTGTAACCAACAACAAACACTTACAAATCAGCCAAGTGGGCACACATTCATGTTGACAATAGTTGCCAGGCAACAGAGGCACAGCCCTGTGAATGGGTGTGTACGCTCACGTTGGGCAAGAAAGGGCACACTTATGTTAGGCTGAGACAGAAGAGACAGATGATAGCCCTTCTCAGAATTCAGATGCTTCATAATTCATGACTTGCATGCCAGGTTACTGTAGCTGGACTGCTGCTGTAGGAGTACTCAGACACTGTCAGTGTTATCTATCTGTTTGTTCTTGTGTTTTAGAACTACATCCTAACTGGGAAAAAAACTCTGCGTGGGTATGGGGACTGGAACACAGACTAACAGCATAAATACATATAGCCACAACATGATAAAATAAAAACCCTTCACAAACTCTTCGGATCACCACTCAATTCTGGAATGAACAGGAAGATTACTTGAAGAACCCAATTTATTTGAGAAAAAAAATGAATTGAGATGAAAAAGATGAGATTAAAAGGACATCATTCTTTACACGAGGATGTAGTGTGAGTGCAGTTCGGTTAGAGTGTAAGAAATCAGCAGTGTTGTTAAAGCTGCCCCCTGCCACTACATGACAGTGGATTATAGATTTCTTCTTTACTTTTCCTTAAAGAAATAATTTATTTTACAATGACTATTGTTACCATGCCTCCTCAACTAACTGACAAAATACTCAACTATCCAACACAGTTATATACATTGTGGTGTCAGATGATCTGTATCAGTGGGACATCTCAGGATGACTATCCACTGATGAATTTCATTTGAGGGCTTTCAAATGGTGTGAACCCACCATATATGACACCAAAGAACCTAACTATGCCATGGAGGAACACCCAGCAATTTTCAAAGGGACTCTGGAAACACTGAGTGACTCTTTGTTGCACCAGAAGAAGAAATACCGCAGAGACAATTTCTTCAAAAAGGTAATTATATGTACCATACTCCATAAACTAACAATTACCACTTCTGGTTATTTGTATTACATTTGAAAAAAAAAAAAACATGCAATAAAAAGAAAGGTATACCAATATGAATTCAGTGTAGGCTTTTCCTCAGAGCAATACTAACAATTGCAATTAGTAGGGATTGGGTTTGGGTGCACTGAATACTTATTTATATGTCTTAAGCCAACTAAATCAGAGACAATGATTTGAAACAATGTAGCTCAAAATGGAAACGCAACAAGTTCATATGACGTAGACTAGATTAAAGAAGTTTGGCTTTGTATCACAGTGAGGTTTTTGTTTTTTCTTCAGTGGTAGTAAACACAATATGAACACAGTAAAAAAAATTGAATTTGCAACAACACCTCAAAAATATAGCAAATATGCAATGAAGTGCATGTGGAGCACAGCTGGGCTTGATTCCATTGATTATAAATATACAAAATGTGGGTACAAAATATGGGTTCCTCACAATAGAATACAAACAAGTGAAGCTTTAAAAATTCAGACACATGTGGCTGACAAAAGGCACCAAATAGTAGGGCCTTTTGTCAGCTAGTTCTGAATAAATTCACACTATTTAACATTAGCACTGCTACAAATTAATGCAACCAAAGACAACCAACAGATGCAAAGCAAAATATCCTATAAAACATGCACTTCATAAAGTTATGGTTACCTGAAAAATATCAAATAAATAATCATTGAGAGGCAGAAGGAGCAGAGCAAATATTGTGGATTGAATATGAAATATGTGACTATGAAAAATACAAAAAGTATTTTCTGTAAGTAACAGTTCTCTTGGTAACAACTTTCTTTCAATGGGAAATAATGAAAAACTGCAAGTGGCATTAGGGGAAAGACTATGAGACAGTGAGTAATCATGCAACAGTGACTAAAACCAAGAAATTAAAAAATGCATTTACTTATGTGATAATATTTCTTCTACATAGATATTCCTTGTGACATTTTACAATTTAATTTAGCTTTAAAGTAATTATTACATTTACAATGCTTATTCAGTGTGTGTATATTCTTTAGAGTACATTTTTATATTTGTACAAATTGTACCCTGCTCCAGAAATGTTGACAGAATATATTTCCAGCCAATAAAGCATACTGAACTGTAATTTGAGAAAGACGGGGAGGGGGAGAGAGAGAGAGATGGCACAATCGAGTACCAGGGCAGAGCAGCAACATTTATTTTCATTTGGATTCCTGTTTCCTCAGCATGGCCAATGAAGATCACCCACCACCCCCACACCCCTAAAGCCCCAGAGTCCCCTCGATGCTCTGTGGTGCATCCCTGTCCTCTGCACAGTTTGTTGACAGTGTAGATTAACTCTGCTCAGCTGGTATTGGGCCCATGGTCCATAACACTCACACAGGATGCGGGAGACCTTCAGGATACATTAACACCACTCCTACAGCAATGCATCTGCCACTTGCTCACACTTGCCACGGCACATATATTTGCAGGTGTTTATTCAGAATTATTTACCATACCACTACAGAATGAAACCTCAAGAGTGGTAATAGGACCAGGAGAAACCTAAAAAGAATATCAATACTTCTTATCGTATTGTTATTATAATCATTATAATTATTATTAGCAGTAGTGGTAGATGTAGTAGTAGTAATAATAGTAAGAGTAGAACAAACATTTTACAGAAAAGTTTTTTTTGTTTCAAAATATTTTGCCATTTTTTGAACAATAACAGCCTAAACAAACGGCAGAGTTTAACAGCTAATTTAAACAAATAATTTAAACTCATGGGATTTGCATCTGGAATGTGTGGGAGGGGTAAGAGCTGTCAAAACATAACATAATCCAATAAACTAGAACAGACTCTAAAAAGTTGGCACAAAATAGATTAATCAGTTTTTGAGTGTGTCTCTGTGTTTGCATATGAGTGAATGTGTCAAGCATTTTCTATAATAATAACTACAAGGACAGACTTTCATGTCTTACAAACATTTACTTCTGTACCATCTGACCTCATGTACTTTTCATCTCTGGCTTATTCCTATTAATGTCTTCTGCTTTTACAGGCACAGTGAAAGTCAGGCAGCCACTGGCCCCAAAGCAGCAGGGTTGTCCAGTATGCCAGTCAGCTGAAAACTGTGAGCTCCATATGGAATTATCTGTGTCCTGCATCTTGCCCTTTTGTGATACAGGTACTAATTAGGATTGCTGTATATTTAACACATGCCAGAAATGTAATTAATCAGTTTTAAAAATAAATTCAGCAACATTTTCCCTTCCCATAAACTCATCGATACTCCCCTCTCCTCACTCATCAACAAAACACAAATGATCAAATCTCCTATATCATGTCATATACATGTGAGCACTAGGCTTTTTTTATTTTTTATTTTACCATCTTACCCCTTATTGGGTTTATTGTAATGTTGCATCACATTAAATAAGCAAATTTGCTAAGTCCAAGTACATTGATAGTCATTTGTATGGATAAAAATGTATGACAAAATTAAAGAATTAAAACTTTCTTGCTGAATTACTAAAAACTTAAACAGAACTGCAGGTGTAATTTACAATTGTAGTTTGAGATACAGATTTTACAATTTCTGTGTTGTAGTGTGTGTAAAGAATATATGGTTTATATGTCAATGACTTGATATTTTTACATTGCGCAAGTTATAATTATCTACAACAATAATTTGAAGAAGCAACTGCATATAACATTTAAAATGGAGTGAAATAATTGTGAAGGTTGAGGCAGGGGAACGGAGGATGGTAGGATGGATCAGGGAACTCACAGGAAAGATAATGAGTATAGGTTGGAGTTTAATTTAACCAACTTTAATTGGTTGGAGGGAGGGTGAACGGTTCATTTAATGGTAATCGGTCACAACAGCTGAAATTACCTGTAGAAACACGGCGAGAATGTGAGTCACTCAGACACACGCTGTCCCTACTGGTGGCACATCTCCCTCGTGCACATCCAGCCTCTCTCACCAACCCTGTCACCTTCAATCTCTCTCCCTCTCTCTTTCTTTCCCTTTTTCTGTCAAAGTCACTGTTCATCTCCTCTCCTCCCCTCTCCCTTCCATCTTCCGCGCACTCTGAGTCTGTCACTTCTATTCTTGCTTTCTTTCAGTCCTTTCTCTCTCTCTCTCTCTGTCTAATTTTGTGTCTTCGATCATTTCATTTGAGTCAAAGACTTAAAATGGAACGAGGCTCTTAAGTATGGCCTTATTTATAATACCTACAAGTTTATGCCTTGTATTTAAATCGAACATAAATAGGCATAAATACCAAAACAACTAACTCTGATCAGCTCAACAATGTTCTCTAATTTCAAATGACAAAAGATACAAGTCAGTGGCAGCTTTGATCAAATAATACTTAACATTATAGCTTTGTGGTTTTTCAAAAAAAAAACAAAAACCCACCACAACAATTAATTCAGTAAACTGTCATGCAACTCCAATCGCAAGTGAGTGAGACTGCATGAGACATAAATTAATCTTTCATGTGCCATCAGTGAATTGGCAATTGAAACATATCATAATTATACAAGTTCGGTGTGGTAGTGAGACATGCCCTTCCATTGGTCAAATTTAGTCAATGCACTTGGGGCAGCATACAGAAGCTCTACCTGAAGTTTATGAAATGTCTCCCTCGTATATCTGAGTGACTGTGACATATTTGCTAAACAGGCCATCTGTGTGCGTCAGCCAGAAAGTGCTTCTTGCATTTTTTGGTCTGTGGTACTTATGAGTGTCTGTATGATCTTTGATCCATAAGCAATGAGAGCGAAGACGTGTGATATCTCCATCACCGGGCATCTTTCCAATAAGAGCGTTCACGGTTGAATCGGATCGTATCGCAGAAGCGAGCACACTCAATATTATTGATTAAATAGCAATTGTGTCTGACTCGTCTTAACCTCCGAGGCTGCTTCCCAGCTAAAGGACCGCCTCTTGACTCCAGCCAGAGCTTGGGATTATTACGGCAATCAATGGGAGATTTATACCACTCCTGTTTCTAATGAGAAAGAGATCCTTCTCCCCACAATGATCAAAAACCTATCATTAGCTGCCTTGCAGTAAGGCAGAAAAGGGGCAATGATTGTACTCCTCGGAGGTGAAGTGTACAGTACAGCATGTTGCCTATTTATTAAACAAATCGATTCATTTTGTTCATATCCCACCGTACTCCAGCTATTTTCATTTTCATAGCTGCTTATGACAGTGGACAGTATGTCACTAATTACACAAACCAAACCCTTAAAAGAGGACTAGAGTAGAGAGTTTAAAAGTAGTTCAGTAGAATTAATTTTTAATGCACTTAAGAGTTTATTGTGATGTGGCAATTTGAATCAGAAATTTGATCTTGGGCTTGGTGTCCAAGGGGGCAGCATCATACCTCACATTTTTTGAGTGAGGTGAACCCCCACTGAAAAACTCAACAAGAAAGAGAAAAAACAGAAGAAAGGAAGTGGACATGAAAGTGGAGATGGGGAGGAGGAGGGATGCCGGAAGCAGAGAGCATGATGGGAGATAAGGTACGTGGTTTTCTCTACCTGTGGAGAAAACCGGCTTGGACGGACAGAGGTATTTGAATGAGGGTTTGTCTGAAAACACTTCTCCTGAACCTTCGTCACAACCCACTGACTGACTGCATATGGGGCTCATGAAGCCTCCGGGCTCTTGTATCACCAGTGCTCATGAATATGCAGTGGGACCCATAAAGTAGGCTCCAGATCGTATTTCTGTTATAATGACTGACATATTGTTGAGATCATGACTTTAATTCCAAGAGATTCCCAGCAAAACATGATTTTCTGTCATCCCAACACCATCAGCAGTTAAATCATCCAGAAGTCCAAATTCCAACAGACAAAGAAAAAAGGGATGAGAGGAAACGTAAAATCCATCACACTTTTCCTTTGAGGTAATTAGAGACAGGTAAAACGAAAAGAAAACAAATAGGTCTTTCCTTCAATTTGTCTGTGTTGTAAACTGTCAGCTCCCTGCCTGCTGATCTGAGCGAATGGGACAAAAGGTGGCCAGAGAAGAGAACAGTTTTTTTTAAAGGCTGTTTGCAGGTCAAAAGGGGGTGGCCTGATTGAGCCCTCTTGGATTAGAAAACAGACAGTTCATGCAGGGCTTTGGGAAAAGGAGCCCGCTCTGGGGCATTTGGCACACGGAGTACAGAGGACCCGGAGAGACGGTAATTACCAGGAGCAGGACGGCAGTGCAGCGAGACGCGAGGTTGGATCACACTGTCACTATCAGTCAAGCGGGTTCTACCCAGAACTGACTGCAACAGTTTATTTTTTTTTATGCATAAACACAGGGATTTATGGATTCTACACAGTATCTGAAATAAAGCTATGTCAGAATCTCTCAAGTGTATACATACAAAGCTAAAGTGTGAATTGTCTCTACAGTATAACATAATAAACAGATGCAGCAGCAAGGATGCAAGGTTAAGAGGCTTAGCCATGGGCACCAGCCATTATGTACAAGAGTTTAGGTTCAACTGCATTATGCTGCCACTGACTACAACAATGGCAGAAGATGATCAGCATGTCAAAACAAGTGATCTGTCTGTTGCGTTACGCAGTTTTTCATACAAAGACTTATGTCTACCAGGAATAAATCTCATAACTTCATTACAGTGCTATGTTGTGGAACGCCCCCCAGTATGGAGCAATTGTTGTAACCTGTCTAACAACAGCTCACTTTGTGCTTTGAAGAAGAAAAAAGAACAGTTGAAAAAGTATGCAATGACTGCTTCAGGAAACTGAAACCAAAACAGGATAAAAAAATTAAGAACCCTGAAGCTGGATTGGAAATAAATAAACAGACATTTTTTGGTATTTTAAAATATATCTAAAAAGTACACAATGATTGGAATAGATCATACAGAAATCAGACATAGATTAATATATTTATTATTACTATTTGAAGCCAGGCATTACATGGTCAGAGATGTGCGTGTGTGCGCATGCGTGTGTGTATGTGTGCTCGCATATGTGTGTGTGTGTGTGTGTGTGTTTAAGATACAATAATACATAGCTGATGTTTCTTAATGCAAAATATGACAGACGTTGAA
This sequence comes from Albula goreensis, assembly GCA_022829145.1. Classification (NCBI taxonomy): domain Eukaryota; kingdom Metazoa; phylum Chordata; class Actinopteri; order Albuliformes; family Albulidae; genus Albula; species Albula goreensis. Next base: position 19,808,204 of record CM040750.1, read on the forward strand.
GTCACTTGCTAAGTGTAATTGACAATGAGTACAACTTTTATATCTGCTAGGAAAAGTGATGTCATTGAGATTTAACTGTGCAGTGTTGACAGACTGCACCACAGTACTGACCTTCAATAAGTTTAAATATTTTCTTCACTTTTGATTGAGGAATCTGTTCCTGAATCAGGTATTCGTTGCAGAAAATTCCACAGCAATGCAGGTGAGATGGCACAACATGGCCTGTTTACCACTAGAGCACCTGACCAAACTATGATGTCACATTAGGTTGGCAGTGTCATCCAAACTGACAAACACAGCTCTGCTATTTTCTCAATTAATTTTTTGTGTAAATTGACATAATAGCAGAGTAATTGATATTGCCCCAACAGTGCTACATACACCTGCCGTACATGCATAATGACTGGGGGAGGTGGGTCAATACCCTTTGGTCACAGCAGCACAGGGTATGGATGATATCCTTCCAAGACAAGCCACCCCTTTCATCACTGAGTGTTACCTTTTATTCTCTGAGAAGATGCTTTGGTTGAGATTCACACATCAACTCAACAGAGAATACAAACAATTTGAGAAAATGTAGCTATATTGCTTCTCAGACAGGCAATGGATTTGACCCCTGGTGCTAAACCCTCAGACTCAAAGAAGAGTTCATATTTCAACCTCTGAGCCAACAAAAAAAACAACATAAAACTCTCAGATTTCAATAACATCAGCATTTGGTAAGAATATAAATATTATTATAAATACAAACATATAATCACAAATGTATGTGTGATCACTCCAGTAAGGATCATGCAAAGCTATATGACCCTGTCAAAAGCAGGAGCCTCTGCTGACTAACTGAAGTTTGATAATATACACATTGTAGCCTATATGATCCCTCAATAATTTAGCTGATCTCTCTTGGAATGATTAGCATAATTTGTAAACCACAGATTTTCACAACTCTCTTGACTCATAAAACAAAACTGTTGTACAATTACCATCGGCAATGAAATAATAATCATCGGCTCTCCATTCACAATAAAATATCCCACTGAACATGTTTTTCACTGAGACATGATGCAATACCTACAGATTGTACCTATGTACAATCTCATGATGGCTAGCTATGAAACACAGTATAGTTATACCTGAAGAGTTTAAATGCAACAAAAACAAATAAATACATAAATAAATAAAACTCAGGCAGGTAGACCGAAACTAACAACTTTTTGGAAAAGCCAAGATGCACAAACAATGACCTGAAGTTGCACCTGAGAAAGGGGTATGAAGGACTTCAGTACAGTACAGATCCAGCATCACTTTAAACCAGGAGATTTTACTACTCAATCAACAGGCTTTTCTCAAATAAAAGAAGCTGAGGAACCATTTCCATGACCACAACATAATGTAAATGAAATTGTCATAACTTACTGTTTGATATTGCATTAAAATGTAAGCATTGTCCTAAAACTACTTATGAATCCCTGCATCACCTCAGCTCTTGAAAAATGGTTCTTCTTTGAACCTCAACCAGCCATTATCTGCAATCAAACATTGTACGGTCTCAACCTTAGGCAGCATTCCTTTATTTCTAACTAGCACCTACACACCCTAACATCATTTTATCTACTAAGACTAGTTACCTGCCAAGGCTTTAGTGAACCCATCCTTCAACATACAACAAAGCTAAACTAGAAAATGGCATAAATATTGCAAGAAGACTAGCACAGAAGATGGTGCTTGTCGTGTTAGCTCCTTAACAGAATGACATTTAACAAACGCATCATTTTGTATAATTATCCTGATGTAGAATAGTTCATTATTTGCTGTATTTGTTTACGGTGGACAGGATGAACACTGATTTAAATTCACGTCGTTTCATCTGCCTTGAAAATCAGATATCATTCTGTCATTCTGTTGCTTGACTTGCTCTATTCCCCCAGCCCAACACTGAAAACTGCAGCGGTGATAGTTGTTCATAAATTGCTCAGAAATTATGTGATTTGAAAGTGTGGGGGACAGGGGGCGCAAACCGACCTCAGCCTGGGACCCAAAAATGACTAAACACACCCCTGCCTCTGGTCCAAGACAAGGTTAACAGTTAAATTAGTCCATCTGGGCTGTTGTTTTTTTCTCTATTTTTTTTATTATTTTCTGTTCTGACAGCTGTTTCATTTTTATTTGCTCTAGGCTTCGTAAACTATTTATGTTGTTTTGACATACTCCTAGACCCAAACAAATCTCATCACACTCATGTAATTAAAAGAAGTGTGCAAAGGTGCTAGCTCTATTGTCCACATTTCATCTTGTGTATGTTAGATGTGGTTTCTTATTTGTATTGGACAGTCCACCCCCCCTCCAAACAGGTGCAAGGAAAATACACAAACTACTGTAAGAAAATTATAAAACTCACTATGTATTCAGAAAGGGAAAAATACCCACTCTGCTCAGCTAAGATGACAGTACCAACTCTGCTATAAGAAAGCAACAACATCCACTATATAATATACTGTCAGTCTTATTTGTTAAAAGTTAATTATCTGCTGTCGATGTTTCAAAATTTAAAATTAATTAAATGTCTACTCTTATCTCATTACAGTTTGAGACTAAGAGACATTTAAAAAAAAAAAAAAATGCCAGTATGCACTCTCTTTTCAATATACTGCAACATGCATTCTTTATGATATTTTACTTGTTTGTGCGAGAGGAACCAAAAATATATTGACAACAAAAATAAATTGTTTACTCCCACACATACAAGAATTATCCTTCCAAAGACTTATGGCTAAAAAGACTTTCAACGTTTGTCAAGATTCTTGTCAGTCTTGAGAAAGGTCATGCAGACCAAAAAGTCAATGTCCTTTTAAAAGTTAACTTTTTGTGACAGAAGTCCTACGTATGTGGGAGTAGTTTTTTTCTCTTTTTCTTTAATCGACAATATGTGCTCTGTTCTCCAAAAGGGCTCTTAAAGATCTAGCGAGAGAAGTGTGTGCTGAGGCATGGGCATCAGAGACGGGGAGCGCACAGTAAACACACACGCCCTATTATCATTATCTCCTCTTCTCTCAGCTCTTTGGCCCCTCGGCTTCGCTGCTCGTTTGCCACTAACACAGAGTCCTTGCTCCAGTACTCAGTCAATTTTATCGGAAAGCTATAGCTGGACCCCTAATGACAATTTCTGTGAAACCTCTCAACAATATAGCAACAGAACAAACCTATGGACAAAGATCAATCACCTTGGGTGCATGTGTGTGTGTGTGTGTGTGTGTGTGTGTGCATGACAAACAGGGAAAGTAAGAAGGAGAAAGAGAGAGAGCGAAAGAAATAGAACAATGCAATAGAGCAACAGGGAGAGGGAGCAAGAATGAGTATTGTGCTGGAACAGAAGTGGTATGTTGTTGTGCTACACTACACTGTTGAAATCAAAATACAGCAAAATACAACAAAATCAAACTGACTTAATTAAAAAGAAATAAAATTAACTTTGGAGTCACAGAACAACCACTTAACTGAAGCAGGAGTAGCCTTAATATTATCATTATGTATTACATCATTCATTATCTTTTTGATGCAAAAATGTGTGCATTAAACTCAAGTAAACCCCAGAATACTATATAACCATAGTATAGCATTGTTGAAAAAGAGAGGGGCCTGTCTTAGCATTGATAGAGAAATCAATTTGGAAAGATCAACCGTGCTGGAACAAAACGTCCATAAGATTGATTCACAAAATAAATTTAAAAAAAACTGAAGATCATTGACAGGGACAGGTATGGCTCACAGAGTTTAAATACAGTGAGAATAAACCCAACAAGATCCCATATATAATATCCAAACAGATTAATTTGTATATGTTCAGCAAATAACACTATACAAACAACATTAAACAACATTATACTGGTTCAAGGGTTGTTTTATGAGCCCCAGAATTGAGTCAAACTTTCCATGGCATCGCCAATTACCACATAACTGAACCTCAATGAGAAGATCCTATACATATACCTCTTCAAAGAACGGGAGGCTGTCCTTCTCGAAGAATCATATAATATTCTATTATAAACCATTCAAAACTTAAATAACAGTATTACAGGAATGCCTGAAACTATTCTGAAATTATTTGGTGTCTCCATTTCTTTGTCCATCACCATGGAGGTCCCCTATGGGACACTATTGTTCTTAAATTGACTGCCATGTTGGACTATTATAGCATGTGTTTCACTTTTTTTCCAGTTCTGACCTAACCGTCTGACTAATTTAAACTCACCACATTTGTTAGGGTTTAATTCCCAAATACCCTTGACTTAATTTGCTGCCAACAGGTCACAAAGTGGTACTTTAATGAAATAGTCTCAGTCCAGTGAAAAATCTGAACAGACATAAATCCTGCCCTGTTTGACATAGATGCTTGAAACCAATCTGAATAGCTGAGTCTCCTCAGAGTCAACAAGTCTGCCACACATCCAACATACTATATACTACTAATTTTAAAAAAAAGACCCGTTCTCATGAAGCACATATTGACTTACCTTTTGTTCAATTATTGCACTTAAAAATGGCCAATGGCAAACTAACAAATATACAGTCACTGTAGCTTAACAGCACTAACATGATCCATCGTCTGTGCCATTGGCCTAATCTAAACACATGGCAGCATTATAGAGCTAAATATTAATGCAATGACTTCAAGATGGCTGTAGTTACTTGGGGCACATTAGCACTGCTTGCAATAATATTTTTTGAATTAATGTTTATCTGATATAGTCTTAGAACACAAACAGCACAGCCTGTTCCCAAAAAACTTCTGAAAAGCCAATGTGAAATTTGTAACACAATGGGATATATGGCAAACAGGCATATGATATGGCAGAGATTTGCACATTGTACATTTGTATCTGTGTAGATATTCTAAGAGCACTTACAGAGTACCTGTTATGTACAGATTGAACAGATGCGACAGGGGAGTGCAGATTAGAGAAAAGGCCACAGATTGTGCTTCGACATATCTCGGGATGAGACAGACATGGGACGGTAAAGGTCATGCTGGTAAGAGCTCAGACTGGGCTGAGCTTTCTCAGGCTCAACTTCCAGCTGAGTATAAAATACATGATTTCAATTTTTCTGACCTCTTTACAGTCTCCCCACAATGACAGATAGAACAAAGGTAAGGAGGTTCACATTAACACTCAAATAAGTAACACTTAACATTAAAGTGGCCTTTGTGTAAATCCAATGTACATGTAAGAGAAGTGAGTTACACAGGACTAAATAATAAAATGGAAAACCTTTATGCTGAACATAATTATATACATACTAATTATGGGTATGTGTGTTTTATATGCAAGCACTACAAAAATGTGTTATACATCATTGAAGGTCATATATACTGTAAGCACTGTGTGTGTACAAACATGCTAACTATATAGAAATAACATATAAAATCATTGTAGTGTAGAGTCTAACCCTGATTTGAACCTAAGCAGGACGCCAAGTTAAATTCCTTTCATTTCAAACTTTCAGAAAAGGTAGAGGACCTTCCTGACCATCTAACTTAGATGGTTTTACCTGCTCCAACACACACAAATCTGCCTGTGTCAGCCTTGATATCACTGGGGCAGTGTCTGCAGCATAAATACAAACAACAAGTATTTGTCATGCGGCAAAGCTAACAATGACCGCACATTATGGCCACCCTTCACCCCATACTTTATGGGGGAGACTGTAATTGAACGCTGTAAATCAACACAGTTTGAATTATGTGTGGACGGCAGAGGCCATCTGAAGTGGCTTAGATTCACTCTTCCTCCTGTCCTCCCCTCCCTTTCCCCTTACTTTTCCCTTTTTCTCAGCTTGACTTCTTCTCTCTCCTCAGTGCTCCAGCTGGGTCTTCTAATTTTGTCCTCTTTATCTTGCCTTTTGCTGCTCTATCTACTCCCACCTCCTTCTTTCCTACAGGCATGGGGAAATTCAGAATATGTGACAATGGAGGAAGTCGAAGAGAGTTCACGCACCACATTCTTCTTCATGCACTCAAAATACGTTACTCTTGCCTGCTAGTAATGGAAGAATGTGGCTTCATAGTACCAACAGTATGGGGAGCTGCAAGGAGCAACTGATGTCTGACATGTCTGGATTAACACAGCCTTGATCTTCATTAAAACAATATGATTAATGCTGATAACATGGAGTCACTTATAATACGCCTCCTGTTTTACTCTATCACACATTCTTGTGAGGGGAACAGTCTACAAAAAAAGTGGTTCTTTAAATTTTGTCTCTTTTCTGAGTTCAACCCACTAGGTGAACAGATGGCAGTCAGGCAGTAAGTAACTAAAGTGACTTTTTCCCACTAAGAACAGTGTCCACCAAAACAGAAAAACTGGCAACACATAATGAACCTCAACACAATGATTTTAAATTAAGAAACCAAGGGTACGAAAGGGAATTAATTTTTTTTTCAACTAAAAAGCAATTTGCTTGGAAGCTACAAAAAATGTCATTGGTAAATGCCACAGTTTAACTAATGGCCTAGCACTGGAAGCTCATTTTAAATCAAGGCTAAAAAAGTCCCTTGGAAGCTGTCGGTTTTAAGTATGCTCAGTGTTGTTTTACAGTTTTTGTGTGTGTGTCCTTAAGCTATGTTCAGATATCGGTCTCAGAGTCTAAGCAGCTACATGGGCCTTTCTGTCACCATGTTCAGCCTTTGTTACCTCAACATAATCACCCACCAGGGGAGTTCACGACACCATTTCATTCAGAGGCAGTGATTGAATATAATTTTGTACTTTCTTTTTCTCCCTATCTCTCTTAGAGTAATCACGACAGTCATTTCCTTGAAGAAAGAGGGGTGGAGTCACAGAGGGTGTGGAAGGACGTGCGGATGGAAGGGCTGACCTGTGACAGGACTGGCTGAATAGACCCATCTTCAGATACCTCCTCTTCTCTCAACTTCTCTCTCCCTCGTTCTGCCTGACTGCTCCACCTGATTTAATGATCTCACAGCTGGGTGAGAGAGAGCAAGAGGGAAAGGAAAGAAGAAGTGAGGGAGAGAGGAGAGGAGAGAGAGTACAGTACTGCCAGGCTGAGATTATGAGGTGAGATGACCCGTTGACCCTCCCTCTCCCTCTCTCTCACTCTTTCCTCCCCACACCCCTTTCCCCCTTGTCCTGGGTTCCTGCGCCCCTTCCATCATTCTCAGGACAGAGTAGAGGAGTCTGTCACTGTATCTGCGATTCATTCCTATATCCCTGATATTGCGTTTCATTTGCGGCTGTCACTCATAGTGGCTGTCAGAAATCAGGGCATGCATTTCAAATGTTTTTTTTTTGCTCCCTTATTTCTGAGTGGATTTCAGCCGGAGTGACAGACACGCCGAGCAAGGGACTGTGTCAGTCAGGGGTTTGCAATTTCAACCACACAGATAAGCGCACGATGGGAAAAGGGACCGAGACATGTCCGTATGTCAGTCCATATCATACACGTCCATACAGAGACAAACACACAGGTGTGTGCAAACATGTTCACACATGCAGCAATTCAATTTTATGTACATTCTTACCTGATATAAGGGATTACACAAAGGGATGACTCTTATTAATATCAAAAACTTTACTGCACGTGCTGTTATTAGCTGACATCATAGTTTTCAGATGTCTGTATAAATGCAGAGTGACCTGTCAGATCCGTTTTGTCATTTATTTCAGTTAGCAATAAAAAAACTGTCTGTTCTATAAGATTGTGCGGTGACCAATCGGAGTCAGATCCATACTATGAACCTTTATTCTGCAATCTTAGGTGTAGAATTACAGTGTATTTGCAAGATATAAACTTTTCACTGAAATTTTGCAGATTTGAACACGCAGAATTCCTTAATTTGTTTAGTCTGTCTACTGAGTAATTTCCTTTCTGAGGAAGGTAAATGATAGGTTCACTTAACTGCAAGATGAGAGAAAAGTCTTATTTCACCGGGATGTCAAAACAGGAAAATTGATCTTGTTCAGATAATACATCCCTTCAATTCCGCATAATCATTTTACATAATGGAGTTCATAGAGAAGAGTCGAATACTCGATATACGATTAAAATATATATATATATATTTTCTTCCGACATCGTTCAGTAGCATTTATATAAATGTTATAAAGGGTGATTGGAGTTGGGAACTTATTTAATATCTCGGCAATCGATTAAATTTGAGGGTATTTTTAGTTACGAAAAGGGGGATCCCCTTCAGAGGAATATCCTCGGTAAACCATCCCAACTATCACAGTAATCATAAGTAGTGGCAATGCCGCCGCGACGGTCGGCTCCAATCCTCCATCCTAAGCACAACAGGCAGTGACGCCCAGATGAGTTTATTCGTATCTAAGGGCAGTTTCTCAAATTCTCAGCTTGACCTCACATTCCGACCGCAATCCGTTCAGGTGACACATAAATAAATAACCACGCGCCTCTTCCCAGCAGGCAAGCGCGTTGCGCGGGCTACCTGAGACTAAACACAAGCGCACCTGATACCCTACACTTTAAGTCCTCCTATTTTTACGTTCTTTTGAATGTTTAAAATGTAAAATAAAAACAACGATATCACGTTTAAATGCGCATATAAATATACTGTTCTCCCTATTAAAATGTTTTAAGTTAAGGTGTTTCACGGCATTATACTTTTTATGTACTGTCGTAAGGTATTGCACACCGAACTCAAACAGCGTAAACCAATAGGCTACCATTCTTGATTTTCTCCCCCCTGCACACGAACAAGAAAGTACTAAGAACTATCGAAACTAATAATTAACTTGTTCTTATTATTGTTATTATTATCATTAGTATTTGTAATAATATTATTAGTATTAATATTATTGTTGTTGCAGCAAAAATGTGGTCGTTCTTAGTATGACAATATTACATATAAAGCACAACTTGTAGGTACATTTGAATTTTTTAATCTGTTTTAGATTAATTGACTACCTGTCCCGTTGTTGCACCGATCAAATTATACAAGAATACAGTCCAGTGCTCCGTATCGCAACACCAGTTCATACCCATGCACCGTCTTGAAAGCTTTGTGACAGTAGTTTTCATAATTCCGAGTTCATTTAGTGAGTCAGATTGAATTTTGCTAGATGGCGGAAACAATCTTACCTGCCTCGTGCGTGTCCGTCGGGGGCTGTGAGTGCCTGGAGACTCAAGCAACGGTCCCGCAGTCCAGCTATGCAAAGAGTGGAGGTGTTCGTTTTTTGTTAATCTCTCTCTCTCTCCCTCTCTCTCTTTCTCTCTCTCCTTCTGCGTCGTCTTTGGTACTGCGCTATTTCTCTATCTGTCCCCCTCTCACCGAGGTTAAGGACCTTACAGTTCTTTCAAGTAGCAAGTCCACTTTCATTCAGTCCACCTTCACAACTTAGCATCCGCAAACTGCCTCCTCTCCTCTCTTCCACACCCTCACGCTTTTATTCTCCCTCACGTTTTCGTGAAGCGACGACGGGTGGACTTTCAGATTTTGCTGCGCCCCCTTAGTTTTGCTCCAGCTAGCCTCATTCCTTTCCTTTACGCTTGTGCATCAGGAAAGACAACATCGTAAGTTACTATTACTCTTCAAACCTGCAGCGATTGTAAAATGTGATGTCGCAGTTTTCATTGACAAGTTATATATTTAAGTGTCATATGCTTATCGCAGATTGTCCTACATGTTCTGTTGCTATTAAACGAAGCCTTTTATTTAAACTGAAGTAGCCTACAGAGTTTTCGTCTTCTCAGCCCCTGTTCCAATGGATTCATGCTTTATCGGTCTGTGTTATTTCTAAAAGATTTAAAGAGTAAAGTGCAAAACAAGTATCACTTAAGTTGCACCTACGTTTACATCTTCGTAAACTTAGTACCTTTCATGCCTCTGGATGTACTTGTGACAGAGAACGAAGCATACACCTGCCAGCGTCTGTAGGAAACTCCTGCCTCCCTCCACAGTAAAACAGTGCTAGCCTGCCTCCTATCGCATTTAGGAAAAATTGTTTTAGTCTGTATTTTAGAGTACGAGTTTAATCAGTTGGCGCCCTCGTGTGTACATCGGTGTTGCTTACACAAAATTTGATAATTCCGAAAGGGTGGGTTACAGACTGAACCAATACATCACCATAAAAGCTAACCATGTTCCTGTCGCCTCGAAAGATGAAAAGGCTCCACATGTCGCCAGAAATTCAAGCGTTTGTTGATGAACCAAACTCCGACACTAAATAATAATAACAAAAAAAAAAAAGGGTAGTGTGGTTGTCATTGTAAGTAATAATTGACTAAAAGCAACTCACTTCACCTGAATAAATTATCCAATCAATTAACCGGACATTCATTCCTGATATCCCTTGTTTTTACTAAGAATTTCAGAGCGAAATACATTCTATCCTCTAATTAGGGACTGTAATGCTTCTATCTAACTAGGGATTTATAATTTCAAATAGTAAAATATGGGTTGTGATGTAAATGAGATCGAGAAATGGCCTTATGCTGATCCATACACAGACATGTGCATGCACACGCACACACACACACACACACACACACACACACTGCTCATAAAAACGAGGTAAAGGTGCACTACCTCTGAAAATACATTATAAGAGGGTGCCATTATAAAATGTAACGTATTTTTTTAACAAATTAGGAATAGACCACATACCAGAAGAAGATGGTCATAACAGCATGTTTTGGTTTTTAACCAAGATTTTTGTATTGCCATCTCTCATGAAGTGAATATCAGAACCAAAAATCAAATTTGATATCAGGTAGTGATAAACCCATTAGATATTATCTCAAATACTTAATTAACCTTTGAGATACAATATGTCTAACCAGAAGGACCAGTACTCCACTTCATTAACTTTTTTTCTCCAGATTAATAAATCCAGTTCATTTTTGTATGTGCTGGAATTACAGCATCTGAAACTGCAATTAAGCCTGTGGAATACATTAATGATTTTTTTATTATCTGAATTAGAAATTTGCAATTATTTGTCATCCAGAACCAAAAATGTGTGAGTGCATTGAATACTTAATAACAGACTTGTATGTATGGATTCACCAATTAATCATATTCCTGATTACAGCTGAATTTATTTATTGTGATAAACTGTGTGACAGGTTTTCACCATGTGATTTGTTTGACAGGAAAGAGGATTGGATTTCTGATGGTATGGTACATTTCTTCCTAAAACAATGGTTTGGTCACCACCTAGTGGTGTGAAGCTTGTCCTACAAGTTACCATGAAGGCATAAACGGATCTTGGAATGTATTCCCTTGGCAATCCAATGTGTTTCTCTGTTTTTGTTTTTGCTTATATTCAGGTAAACGTGACAAACCTATGTTAAATACGATCAGGTTAAATGAAAAGCGGGCATGAATCACTGTACTGTACATGACTACACTGATGAAACCAGCAACTTTGTTTGTGCTTTCCGTTGTCATTGCTTTATTCATTTATCAATAAGTTAAAAGCTGTACTTATATTGAAAATGTTGTTGCTGTCTTTTTCCCATTGCCAGCAAGATCATTTGAAGTGGATTCATTGGCAGCACAATATATGTTGCTGTTATCCCACTTAATAACTATATTTTATATTTGTATCTATCAAATAGTGTTTAAGTATGAATAGGTGGAAGATGGACATCATACTGGTTGTGCCTCCACTGTGGTATGGTAGCTCCAAAGTGCAAAGCACAAAACAAAAAGAGAATGCAAAAACAAATATTGCAGCCCTGGAGTTTAAATACACCACACAAAAACAAAAAGGAGCAGTCTTGACATACAGTCCAAGACCTTTTATTAGATTTGCTTTAATTTGTGACATCAAAGGTACATTTTAGATGTTCCAAGAGTGTGCAGGTCATCTCACATTGTGAACAACAGTGCGGTCCCTCTTTCATATCAAACTGCTAATGTCTGGCTAAATGTCTCAATCTGCCAAAGTTTTATCTACACAGGGCACAGTGCAGCAATTCCATCTAGATGTTGTTCTCTTTATGTGTCTCCAAGTGACATGCAAAATTGCTATGAAGAGACAATATGAAACTCAGTAACTCAGCTGAGTTAGGCCCTGGGCATTCAGAGGAATCATAATTAATGCTTGCATTTTGATTCCAATTGAGAAAATTAAGTGGAGCCTCCTTTTCCATAGACTTCTATTCATTTTGAAATAAGGCCCTGTGGAGCCCATCCGAAGAGCTAGGCAACCTTTAAACAGATGCTTGAGAGCGTCAGTTCTCAGAAAACACATTTATTGAGGTAAGAAACATAAATCAAGCAAATAATCAAATAATCAAATGAGTAAAGAAAGTATCTAGAAGACAAAGATTGAATGCATCCACAACTATATGCAACTGTTGTGAGATGCCTCCTTAATTTAGATGCATTACTTATTTTTAAATATTGATACATCTATTTTAATCATAGCTCCCCAATTTACCAATCTGGAATATGGTAAGTAAAACAGATTATGCATGTCTCTGATATAAGACAATAAATCTCAATCAACCAAAAGACTCCAGTCTTCCAAAATGAATGTTATCTTTGTATTGAGTGTTTTTTAAAAAATAAAAACCCTTCCTGAGCGGCTGAAGGAATCATGTTTCACTTTGACTCAGTTGCTCCGAAGGAGGATGTTCTTGTACTGTGTGCAGCTTGACAACTGCAATGCTGTGTGAAATTTGGCACTTTCTGTGTGTGGCAAAACATTTTCCTGGACCAGGCTTCTCCCATTGTCTCCTGGGAATTTGCAGCTACCATGTAATATCTTCTGTGTGTGCAAAGCAGCTTTTATACTGGCTGCAAGTGCATGTTTTTTTTTTTTAAATGTGGATGTGCTGATTTTCATTCCTTACATGAAAGTCTGCATGTTCACTGTATTTACACAAATTCTCTCTGATGTGAACTCCCATAGAAATAATGTAACTTCAGCTTAGTTTTTTTATGATTAACATGTTATTTTATCCAATAGATGGACCAGCTGATTAATCTGCTGTGTTGGTTTCAGAATGGCCTGCAGATTGTCTTATTATCTTTTGAATTTCTCAACACAAAAGAAGCAGCTCTTTCCCACCTTTTCCCAGTTGTAATATTCTGAGTTTTTGGAGTAGTTTCACTTTTTTCAAAGAAGGGCAATGACCTGACTGTCTTCTTTCAGTGAGATCCTTCAGCTCACTGTAGCATATGGCATATCTCTCTATCTTAGTCATATCTATGGTTTTCTGTGCCATGCCTTTGTTCAACAGCTCACCTCTCAAAAACTTCTCAGAATCAAAATAATTGTCAGAGGGCTACTTTAATCGGATGCTGTCATGCTTCTTTATTTGCATTTAAATCTGTGGAGGTGCTAGATTACACTGATTTTACAACAGGCTGCTGGCCGGTTCTTATGGATGCAATAGTATCCCAGTTGTTATGCTGCTCTGACTGGATTTTGTCCAGTTCACCACTGTGAATTGGACAAAATTCACTTCAGTGTGGCCAGCAGACAGGCCAGCTGTGATAAATTTGATCTCATTGTGAGTTTGGAACAGACTCCCTATGGCACAGATAGCAAATGTCTTTTGAGAGGAAGAAGCCTTGGTTCAAGGTCAAGCCAGAGTGCCATACTTGTCTCTTTGATTGCAGTGAACCCTTTTGGAAAACCCAGAGCCTCTGATTCATCTATGTACACATTCTCTGAGAAAGCCAGACTGAACTCCAAAGTCAGGGACTAGAGTATCTGCATTTAATTTGACATTGACATGCAGCGTGGTGCTTGGCCAGTGTGGAGTCAACATTTTGCCTCAGCCTTGACTGTCCCTTCTGTTGCTTAGGTCCTTAATAAGCCTTCCTCAGTGTTGAAACTGAGAAGTGAGTGCCTTGGATTGGTAGAATGCACCTCTGTCCTGACCCCAACCAGAGCTCCCATTTATCCAGTGACATTTCCTATCTCAGCCATACAGAGTCTGTTCTAAAAATGCATTCAGATTAATTTGAACAAAACTGTGGTGAGCTGGATAAAATCCAGTCAGGGCAGCATACCAACTGGAACCGTTTTCATATCAATAAGATGAGCAGCAATGTGCAGTGGAAATTGTGTAATCTAGCTTCTCCACAGATTCAAACAGACATAACAGATCATTGACAAATGACTGGTGAACTAAGGGTAATCAGCTCTTTTGGTTTTCATAATGTTTAACATATTAAAATATTACATTTGTCCAATGAATGGCAGAATACCATTAATATCAGCAAAAGCCAACACTATTTTGACCCTCTTTTATTTTTCAATATATGGGCTATTACAAATTTGTAAAACTAACATGCTGAAGTGCTTTTATATGTTTGGAAAATTTGAGTCATGAATATAAAATTCAATGATACAGCGATATTTTGAGATCCTTCTCTCAGGATGTCACAAGAACTTATTTTGTGTGTGTATGTGTTTGTTTAATATAAGAGCAATTGTCATACACACAATTGTTACATCTAAATGTCAGATGGCTTTCCATTATTTGGGTGAAACAGAAGATCAAGGCTGCGGGGGAGAGGGGGTGTCCATGTCATACATGTATTGTAATGCTTTAGTGATCCAAGTGTTTTTTTCCAAATTTGAATCTGAATTTGAATGTTTTAGCTTGTGTGAAAATGCATCTCACAGGGAGACAGAAGACAAAGCAAAGAAGATTTGTATTGAGAGATGAAAAGAAAGTTTCTGTTGTAACAAAAGTTCCTGTAATTATCCTGTAACTGCATATATAAGAGCTTATTACGGAAACTAAAATGTACATATATGCCAGATCAGACTACAAGGTAACTGACATACAACAAAAATAAGGTCAAGATAGACTGAAAATGGTTCCTGTTCACTAGTTACAGCAGAGGCATAGGAACGTTAAATAGGAAAGTTATTTATGTCACCGGGGATAATGTGAAGAAACATCAATTTGACCCCTGCTCCCATTTATGCTTTAAAACAGTCAATACAGATTTCAAAATGTGAGCACAGTTGAGCTGCGCTTCAAGGTTTCAGCAAAAGCAGAACACCACTGATATTGCCTGTCTCCCCAGGCACGCTCTGATACATCCCTGAGCACTTTTTCAATATAGTGAGCACCAGCCATTCCTAAACTTGAGCAGGTAAAAACAAATCCCTTTCATACCAAATGTTCATCTTTTAATCCATTAGGAAATGTACTGAACGAATAACAAGGCACCTCATTTAACATTTGTTTTAACAGCTGTAATAAATCATTACAGATCAGTAGGATTATGATTTATTTTCTATGTAGCTTGTGAAATTATTTGTGATGTATTATGAACTTCAGGTATAACAAATATGTGTGGCTAGCAGACAGATAGGTATTGTATTCAGGGTTCCACGAATCAGATTTGATTAGATGAAGACATTAGATCTTTCTGAACAGGGTCTTGCATTTTTCTGGTAATTCACTACTCCTGGGGGAATATGGTGATACAGCATCAAGCCACATGTTGAAAAGTCATAGCATTTATTTACCTCAATCATCTTAACTGCCTGTTCACAAATGGAACTCATCTCAGAGTGGTACCCAAGCCGCTGAAAAAGTTCAGACAATGTAATAGTGTTTGACTAATTCTTATCAAATGAATAGTTAGAAGACATCACAAAAATGTGAAGAGATAATAGAATAAGATGTTTTGCAAGGATCAAGTGTTACATTGGAAGGAAGGGGTGAAGAACACCATGTGCCCATAAACTGCTCAGTATAACCTCAGAGCTGACAAACGGTTGTACTCATGTGATGAACTTCCTGTACATCCTGAGCAAAGCAACACTGGCTGATCAGGTGGGCTAAAGAGTCTCAGACACATGTAGCAAAAGAATACAAAGGAAAAGGACAGTAAAGAGAGAGAAATCTGTTTCCTTTAGCTTTTGTTGACATGAGTTGTGCTCCACAGTTTTCTTCGGGGCCCTGGACAAAGCTGGGACTCACCTTTGCAGCAAGGTAAAACTCTCTTCATTCCATTACATTCCAAGTAAGAATAAGGTCAAGAAGGGGTTTGGGTAGAACAAACCCTTAGACCTTTAGTGAGGAGATGAACCAACCATTGAGTTACAGCTGTAGGACATCATCCAGTCATTTTGGCACCTGTTCCTCAGAGGAAGAGGAAAACCACTCCCACAGCAAACTAACTGGACCCTAAAGACTCTTCACTATCTGACCACAATATCTCAAATCAGGCAAGACTGCAGAGAATATAAGGTAACTTGCATTTGAGTGACATTCACATAATATTTTCTTATAATTATTCAACATCTGTTTTGAAGTATCTGACAGTAAACACCTTATATTACAAATTTAGTTTGATATTTTTTATTAGTAAGTGCCACTGATTGACTGAATGTAAATGAAAGGTATTGATTATGTCCTCCTGAACTAGTTAATATGAAATCCATTACTTGGTGCCCCATGGATCAAAGTCTTAACCCATATCTGAGGTAGACAGCTCAGAAGGGTGTGGCCGTCTGTTTTCAGTACCTTACTACATGATCTGCAAATAAAATGTATTTGTTACATTTGAGGTGTTTGAAGCCTGAGCTTATGTACTTCATTGGTGAAAACCAAAGAAATTTGGTTGCACTTTGCATTTACTAAATAAAATAAAATATAATAAAATAAAATAGAATGACAAACTGAGAACTATTGACCATCTTTTATTTCTTTGACCCAGAATTTGTAGATTGAATTCCATATGTAGTATTAAATGGCTGAAAACAGTGAACAATGGATGGCTGTGAGCCTGAGCAGCCCTGCTCTTGGGAGTTACTGTATAATTTGATTTTGCAACAGAAAATTGTTTTAAGATATATCAACCCATTCTTCATTGTCAGACCTTAAAGACATTGTTTGGTAGAGTGGTTTTATTTTCTAAGGAAAGTAATTGCAATATATAGAATTAATGACCATATGTGTAGTACAGTGTCCTATAAGGAAAATAACATATTGTTCCTTTATGAACAACAGATCCTTAAGTCTTTTATTTGGATAATCAATCAGTCATCCAAATTTCATTCAGTGCAGTGATTGAATTAAACACAGAAAAAAAATATATAAATCAGAAAAAAAAGCCTGTACCTTGCCCTCTGACTGATGGAATAACTACCAAATTCATAATGCTGTGCAATGAAAATGTTGACATTTGGTTTATTTTATATTCAGAGTTAAGGATGCATATTGGCCTCTGTATAAGGCTCTGTATAAGAGTGTAGTAGAGGCAAATGTGAGTCTTGCAGCTGGGTGTTTGAGTCCTAGGCCTGTCTGGCTGTTAACCCCTCCACCCTTACCCACACTCAGACTCAAGCACAGTTCAGCTGGGTGTTTGAGTTCTAGTCCTGTCTGGCTGTTAACCCCTCCACCCTTACCCACACTCAGACTCAAGCACAGTTCAGCTGGGTGCCATTCAAAGATGAATTCATCACCAAGAGTGTAAGTGTGCAGTTCACCTCAGGTCTGCCACTTCAAGCTTAAAAGAAAACTGTTGACACGGTGATTTACACATTGACATACAGTCCACACAGAGTTTGTTGTGGTTGCATTTTTTTAATGTAAAAATGTTTATAGACTAAGATAGTTTTGTTTTTAGCTTTTATTAATGAATTTTCATGGCACAGAATATGCTTTAACAGTTCATCAGTATATTTGGTCATGTAAATTCTGGTTTTGTCATGAACATTATTGCTGTGTTAAACTGAATTTAAGACAGAAAATTAGAAAGAGATGTAATTTAAAAAGTCATCTAAAAGTCTGACACAGTGAAACTGGAGTTATTCACCTCCCTCTGACAATATGGCATAAAAGTCAAACCACTGGCTGTTTGCCACCATGAATAGAAAGCTGATAGAAGCTGCATGCAATCTTTAATTAGTAGTTTTTAATACATTTGACTTGGTTTTATCACAAAAAATGATGCTACTTCATTATTACTAGTTTTATTGAGCGTCTCCTGCTAAATTTACTACCCTGTCATCCAATGCCTGCCTCGCACTATGAAGCAGCAGCAATGAAGCCTTATAGAAGGCATTTAGATTGCACAGAACAGATGGGGGCAGTGCCACAGTGCTAATATACATCACAATCCTGCCATCTATACTCATTTCTGTGGAAACACAAAAACCTGGTAAACTTCAGGTAATGGCAGCACAATCACCTGCAGTCACATACCGCTTCGGAAGATAATGAAGGTGTATCTGTGAAGGTCTGACAAAGAGTAATGTCTCCCTGTGCTCTTTTGAGAAAGTCATACTGCTGAGGTAACCAGCCCCAAATACCAATCTGTCTCAACTCCCAAGGAAATAGCATGACAACATTCTCACAGCAGCACCACGGCCATCTGGGAGGCCCATTCTCTGTTCTGGGGAAGCAGGAAATAGGGAAGGGAGGTTGATTACTTTGGTTCCAGTGCAGTCCCTATCAATTAAATATTTAACTAGTTAACAGAAAATATTTTCTCTTTTTTGATCACTACCAGGCCAATTTAAAAAGAATGTGACCATCATTAGTAAGAGCTTTTACAGATTGTAAAAACTATCCAGACAGAAACTGAAGAATACAAAAGCTATGTTTTGTTGTCATTGTAACAAAGTAAATAAAACCATCATGAGCAATAAAGAAAGACAAAACAATATTTAGTTTCATTGTTCTAAATAAGAGGAACTTTGAGATGAGGCACAATCCACATATCTTCCAGTAATTATAGTTATGGGTTTCATGCAGAGTTTTTTAATGATGAAATAAACATTGTGTCATGGAGTGTCAGCATTAGGATGTAATGTTTCTACAGCTTCTATTACAGTGTGGATACCCTTATTCCCACCCAAGCTTAGCTTACCAAACAAACCCTACAATTATACCAATGAACTGCTAGCTGGAAAGGTTTGTGTGTCTGTGTGTGCTTACTGTTTGCGTGTGTGTGTGTGTGTGTGTGTGTGTGTGTGTGTGTAGGCCTGTCATGATATATGTATATATATATGTACATAGGCCTACACACCCACACACACACACCAACACACACACAACCAAAACCACACAACCAAAGCAAGTGTGAAGTAACAGCATATTTTTTGCTAATAATTGTATTGCCACTTTTTGTTGCCACTGTTTTTAAACAAAGTCGACATACCGGCTCCTTCACCTCAATGGGCTCTCCTCTCTCATTAGGCTTAAAGCCAAAATGTTCCCACACTGGAGCTGTGGAATGTGGCTTAGAAACCAAGTCCATTTGTAATAAGTCTTCCAAACTTTCTGGGTGGAATGATGCAGTTGTTGGGGGGAAAAAAACACCTATCAAAACACCTCTTAGTCTCGAGTAACACATTATCTTCACCTGTCACTGTCCGTTCTGTGTGTGTGGAGGAGCTGTGCTGATTTAAGATTCTGAATTAAATTGAGAGCCTATACTGTTGTGAGCATATACCTGTGTCTCGTCTGTGCACAAAGTTGGCAGCCACATAGATGGACATGTTTGTATATAAATGTAATTTGTTTGGCTTTTCATGTAGATTTTTAGAAAGTTACTGAGAAATAGACACTGTACAATCTGATAACCCCATTATTGTAACCATGGAATACATCTCATTGGGTAGTTGGCTCATTAGCAAGCTAACTACCCACAAAGTAGACAGCCGGCTTGAGAAGTTAAACAGCAACACCATGCCTTCAGCACAGAACCATTGGCCCCCACCCCCGACACAGAGAGCAGACGAGAGGAGAGAAGCAGCATGGTTGGCTGAAATGTTGATGACATTCATTCTTATGTAAACAAACACACATGTAAACACAATGAGTAATATCGAGGTTAGCAATAATGATCAAGGTCATGTCCATATGTCGTATGATAAGCTAATAAAGTAATTATTGTGACAGGCCTTTGTGTGTGCCTGTATTTGTGTGTTTGTGTGTGTGCATGTGTGTGTTTGTGGGTCGGGGAGACCCACCGAACAGGGTGTTATGATTTACCTATTGCAGTAGTACAGTCCTTGGAAAGAAGATCAACTGAAGAACATGAGAGAAAGTGTGTGGTGTGTGTTAACTGTCATATTACACATGGGAAAAGAAGGAAATCAGAGGAACTTTCAGGACTCAATTACAATAACTCGACCCAAAACGCAACCAAAATGTCTAAAGCCCTACACCTGAAAGCAGAACTCATACTCAGATTCTGTAGTTAATGCAGAGATGATTATTTACTGATATTGTCAAGGAAGGGTGTGGTGTCTTCATGTAGAATGCCAACATCATTTCTGTAACAGTGACAACAGCTAGCTGCGAGCCATATTCATTCCTCTATAAGCATAGTTTTGCTTGGAATCAAAAAGGGAATCACTAATAAGTGTTAATGTCAAGCACCACTTAAACAAAAATTCATACCACTTGTGATCATCATACCATTGAAGATCATGAATAATGCAGGCAAGCTAACACTCATCTTTTGTGTAAAGTAGCTGGGCAATATAAAGGTCATCTTATTTGATCTGGGACTGGAATTCTGTGCAATAGTGCCAAATTAACTCATCATACCCTGCACCTCTGGGTATGTACCCTGGGATAACATAGCTATACACATCTCAGAGTCATGTGCTGCCTGCTAAAGATGTAGGCACGTAGGTATACACACCAGGGTCTCATTCATGGTGAAATTGTTCTGCCACATTCCCCCCTTGAGTGTGACATGTACTCTCAACAGTTTGCACAATTGTCACAATCCTTGAGATATGTTGGTTCCTATTTGTTGGACATACTGAGGTGGTGACCAGTAAAGTGAACAAAATCGCTCTTAACAAAAACATTAGCAAGTTCCCCTGTGAAGTACGTGGAAGTCATTCAACTAACCATGTTAAAATGAGTCAACTATAGGACAGACAGGTATGATTTATTTCATGAAAATAATAAAAAATACAACGCTTATACAGACTTCAGGACAATGTGGTATGTCTTTAGCCTCCACTGAATCAGAATGCTGAAAAAGGAGAGTGGTAGATTCTCTATTGCTGTCATTCTCTCTCCTTAAAAGAGTTTTTTTTTTTTTTCTGTTTGACAGAGTTTGTAAAGGTCACTCTTTTTGAGCATTGCTGAAACGCACCGTGAAATCTCTCAGTGTCTGCCCCTGGGGCACCCTTTGTCATCCTCAGCTCTGCCAGCTTTTCCCCCTGCCAAGGGTCTAATCCAGTACTGACACCATAACACACAGCTTCTCCATTTAAAAAAAATAATTTTACCTTCCTCTCCACCTGTCGGTCAATATCTTTCCTGACCAAAAAAAAAAAAAAAAAAACCTGTATAACACCTTACTGTGTTTTATTTGAGTGAAATTCAAGTCAAGGTCTCTCTCAGTGGGTAGCAAAGGCATCTAAATAAATAAATCATACATTCACATAAATATTTCAACTTAAAAAAATTGCAAACATTTTGAAAACCACATTTTCGCTTTGTCATTGCTGGATACTGTATGTGATTGATGGAGTAATTAAATAAGTAACTGAAGTCTTTAACACAGCAGTAGAAGAAGTTAAACACTGTATAAGCCAACAGTTTCAATTGCATATTAGCAAAGATGTTGTATTGCAATGTAGGATACAATTTTGTAAATACTTTTGCAACATAGAATAACATGGATTGCTACTTTTTTGTTTGTTTTTACAGTCTGTTTTACCAAGGGTGCTAATAATTCTTGATCTAAATGTAAGTGCCAGCATTACCACAACTACTAAAGTTTGAACAGTTTTCATGTATCCAGTGTGACCTTAATTTGTGCTCCTACTGCTGACAAACATCTGTTTGAGACACAGCATGTTGCATGTTGATGCACACATATGTGAGTGATTGGTCTCAGTCACAGATGCTATAATAAAATGTCAGTGCCTACAGCTCTGAGTTTACACAAATTTGTGCTTGCCCAAGGCACTGGCTATAAACAAAGAGAGAAATATGCATTAAATTCCCTGGACAAATATGCAAATTCCAGCAAATCCATGAATCTGCTCTGAAACAGTCATTAACCTGAATTATCTCCTGCACAACATCTGTTTTATTCAGGGCAGTGGGAATTATTTCTCTATGTGCAGCAGCACAATCAAATTCTCAGTGCCCTATTGTTGAGCACAGTGCTTTACCTCAGTCGCTCCTTAAAAATTGCATATTATTTGGAAAACAAACTTAGAAGATGAAATGCTTACATTTCTCAGGACTGGCTTCATATTAGTTTTTGGAAATCTTTTGCTGTTGTTTGCATGAGTGGATGAGTTGATCAATGAATGAACGAATGCATTATTCTAAGTAATATCCAGACAGAGATATGGCCTGAACAGAAGTAACAGAGAGACTGGAAATCCAAACTAAGCCTCTGAAAATAATGATGTAGCGCATGTATGTATGTATGTATGTCTGAAAATAATGATGTATGCATGCATGTATGTATGTATGTATGTATGTATTTTGATGCTGCAGCTGGTGTGGCCCCTGAGCTGGGTGGTGAGTGGAGGGCAAAAAACACGAAAAACAGTTCAAACAAAAATTGGCCAAAACCTTTCATTTAACCCTTTTAGAGGGAAAACAGCAAACACAAAGAATGAATGTAAAAGTCCAACAAAAAAGACAGCAAAGCCAGTAAACAGTAAAACCGACACAAAAACCCGCAACCAACCTCTTTCAGCCTTCAAGGCTTTGCAATAAATAGGTGGCATACACTGTAAGAATGAACAAGCTGGTCAAACCAAAAATAATTTGTAACCTGGCTGCCTTGAAATGTTGAGCTAGGCAAGCTAAGAAACTTCAGTTGTAATCTGAGTTCCTTAAACTTAGAATAAATAGTTTAGGCAAAATATATAAAATGTAACCTGTTTTCCAGTTGCAAGCAATTACATACACATCTATTTTATCTGAACCTTTGGAATTTTATTGCTGTGATGAAAAGCAAGTGAAGGGAAAGCTACTGACTCACAAACATTCTTTTGAACTAAACTGTAGATATACAGTTCAGACAGAATTTCTGTTTTCACAGTTTTATCTTTTATATTTTATTTGATTTACTTTTATGTATTTTACACTGTACAGTGTTGTCTTACCCAATCATTCTCCTGGACTTGGTGCTCTTGTTACATTTCCTCTTTTGAATAATTGCCAAAAGTGTGGTGGGAATACCTTTTGAAAGTTTGAACTGAAGTGTTAATACTGACTGAGGTCATTCATTGTCATGCAGAATGACAAAAAAGCTTTTCACTGGGTTTTCTTTGAAGGGACACGCTTTGTCGCACCCTCAATACAGAGGTGGGTGGTATTTGCTTGTGTACGCCATAAAAAGATGAGAGCCTTCGTTATTCATTATACTACACATACTACTGCTAATGTAACCACCATAAGAGCAAACACTGAGACTATTTCATTTACTGCCCAGCATATTAATGCTCCTAGAATGTATTAACACACCCTTGATAGAAATATCAGTTATCTACATGCTTTGTGTTTATAACTCAGAACCTCTGAATAAAATGTATCCTTTTCAGTCAAGGCTACTTATAACCTTGTCATTTTTTGAAATATCAAAAACAGAAACAAGTCCAGTGAAGAGAGAATAATTCTAGGTGAATAGATAGGTCCATAGCTCTGTAGTGTAATGCATACCTTCCAATTGCAAGTATTCAAGATGGAATACTTATGAAATAATATTAATAATTCACTACATCTCAAAAAATGATGAAATGTTTGAATTTATGTGGTGAAATTAAATGCATCCCTCAAAACGCACATGAAGACTGACATGGAGACAGATACATAAGCAAACGTGTATTTGCTTTGTTTGTTTTACACAATAATAGCATTGTGCCAGTGCATTGTGGTTCCATTTTCCTTTTAGTTGAAAAGATGACATCTCCTGTCTGCTCAATAATGCAAGCCTCAAATTATGTGATATAAGCCTAATACCCTCAACATGAGATACAGTAGCAGTAAGAAGCAGTTCAAGGAAATGTTTAGCTGATTGAATTTCCAGAAAAATGCTTCAATATGGTTTGACTCCTTGAGGGTTATGGTAATAAAAGATTGTGAAAGAAAAGCTCCAGAGCAGTCCCTAAGGAGGGATTGATTGATTGAATTAACTTCACATGGCCGAAGTCAGAAGACTCGGCTGTCAGGAAATGGAACTGTGCTGTTTTGATGGTATTCCACTGCTCACATAAGAAGCAGATGCTCTGATCAGTGGGATGTCATTTTGGAGAAGGCAGAGAACTGGGTTATAGGGGCTATGAGGGGGTTTGAGTTGAAGTCTGGTGGTAGATATGGAACTGAGAGAATGGCAAGTTAGAGTTGGAAAATGAGATGAAGCATGAGGTTGGAGAAGTCCTAGTCAGGAAGCAGAGATGCAGAGAGGAAGGTGAAGCTTGTGAGGGGGAGGGGGTTAAAATATTTTAAATTCAGCCTGTATGCAATGGACCAGCAGTCCTGACAGATACACTGCAGTGATCCCTGAGGTTTAAACGACACAATGACTGTGACAGACACCAAAAGGTTTTTGCTTTATCTCCTTTGTTGATTTCTGTGGTCTGATCCATGTACAGATAAATATCTGTCACTTCAGATAAGTCTAGTGGTATTTTCTTTTTTACTCACTACAAGAGTACACTCTTGCTGCCCACCACATTTTGTCAGAAACTAGAAGTTTAATGTCAGAACATATCAGCACAAGATGTGCACATGTCTAATACAGAACTAAAAAGTCTTGGAGACAGAAAAGTAGTTAATTTTGCTTGTTGCATACCATGATTATTTCAAAAGTGGTGATAATTACCACTAAAGACTGGAATTACTGGAAATCCAAAGATAAGAGGGGCATGGAAAATCACCCCTCAGGGTATTTCAGAGATCAATTTACTTTCAAAGAAGGCAAAGCATACTAGTGTAATATCATATCATGCATCCACACATCTCTTCAAAACCATCATTTGAATGAATATTGTACATGTTGAAGTAGTAGTAAAGTAACCATTTAGTGTTCATGAATTTGTTTGAAATCAGATCTGCAGTAGGAGAACAAGAAAAAAGAAAAAAGGCACTCATACATAGCTATGTTTTCTCTGAGACAGTGTCTGGGCTCTGTGCACGTCTCCCTGAGATAAAGTTCTATCTGTCATCTATGCATCCAGTCATGTTTGACTTCCTATTTTACTGGAAATCTTCCAAGGCTGACCTGAGTCTGGGACTTGCACTCTGTTTGTATATGTGCATACATGTGTTTGTGTGTGTATTTTCATGTGGGTTGGCTTCTATCACTGGAAATGTCACAGCTATAAAGAACCGTTGGTTTTATATGGAGAGAATTTGTGCTACAATGACATGCATAATGACATGCACAAAAGTGCTCTTTTGTGGATTCCTTCCTTTTAATTACTGCTTCAAAAGGGCAGATCCGAGATGATGCCGTAAAATCCTCAGACTCACTCCTGTACTCCCTGAAAGAATCCCCCCACTGCTCCTACGAAAGGCTGCTTTGAGAGTGCCCATCTGTACAGTTGGATAAAGCGACAGCATTGATGTTTGGGTAAAAGCAGCCAAGTAATTCAGAGGTAATACTACTAGCGATCAGTACATGAAGAATGTGATGGGAGTACATATCCCTGATCAAACCCTATTGACTTTACATGCATCCTTGCTTCTGTATTACACAGCTTAGCTTGTCATCTTGCTGCCTGTCAGTCCTGTGATCAAGTAGTTTTGCTGCTGCACACCCAGTGATTCGAATACCAAATTAAAAGCAATACATGCATTTACTTCACTGAGATATAAAATTGAAATTGTCAGTGGCAGTTGGTAGGATCTACTCTATTGTGGGTATCCCAAGAGCAGACCACAGAGGGCCATGGTTTCAGTGTAGCTGTTATTCAGATGTACCAGCCTTGCTCTTAGAAGGAAACTTGGGGTTTCTCTCACCCTTGTATTCCACAGGTCTTTGGTGCAATTGATCAACTAGGGTACCATCCAAATACGAAATGATACTTACAATTGTATCAAGTGTATAAATGTGCAAGTGATATGTGATATCCATGGTCTAATGTTTGATGTGGCTGAGGAATTTCCATCCAATAATGGAATCCAAGTTTTGTGCTAATTATTTTATATAATTTGCATCCACACACATTTGCCTAACTTACTATGGGTGATGGTAGCCCTACCATAAACATCAGCATTGCACATTGATTTAAGTTATTGTTGAGACTGCACAATAAAGATGTAGATAGACTTTTGAGGCAGCTGTTCTGTAGTGTTTAGACACTATCCCATTAGGTGTTCATCTACCTGTGTTTGTACCTTTTTTCCTCCATCCTGATGCAGTTTTAACAATCATGATTTTTGACTCTGTTTCCCTTGACACATTCAATAATTACGCTGTTCCAGTGAGTGACACCCCTGCAATTAGGGGAAAGAACTATTTGATCGCTTTCAATTCGACCTCTTGTGTTGCTCAAAAACCAGTATTTTGATAGCAGAGCAAATTGATAATTATTAAATTTTAATTATATTTTCAAGTTAACTGAACAGCAATTACTTCTTTCAGTGTTGCCAGTACCTGTATATATAAATTGTATATAAATCAGAATCCACTCTTAATGTCACACCCACTCTAGCCATGCATTCATACATTAACGTCAAAAATGTCAAATCTTCCTTGTGCATCCATTAAGTATTTGTAAAATAACATGTTACTGAACGGCTGTAAAATATGTATGGGAAACCCCTTAATGTGACAGGTTGTATATTAAAGCCACATGTGTTGTGAATTTCAAGAATGTCTGTGTATTATTCACTTCCTCTCCTGACTAAATTGAGTTGAATTAAAGAAGAAATGTATAAGCAAGGAACATGTGTAAAAGCTCACATCCCACTCAAAAAATGTTCTTTGAATATTACAGGAAAATGGCAATGTTTGTAGAAACCCCCCATTCCTTATGTTATTACTATGTTGCATGATATGATGTCCTGATGTCCCATACTGTGCAGATTTCATATATAAGACATCTGTTTAGGTTTGTATAAGGTTGTCTGGGGGGAGCAGGAATTGTCCATGATGATGCAAGGCAAGTACTTTGTGTTCACCCAACTGCCATTGCTGTGATATATTTGCTCCATTACAGGTCTGACTGTGTTGTGATACCCAGTACCTGGACCTACTGCTTCAAGAAAAGATGCTTGGGTAATCACTGTATAATATAGAAATGTTATCTCTCAGGCAGTGGTATTGATGATCACTAAATTCCTCGGGCCAAGGCTCCTGAAAGGTCCTCCCTGTTTGAACAGAGCTCTTGGTAGAGCACTTACTGTCTGCTATCAGACACAAAATTACAGAGCAAGCCACTACACTAACATAGATCTGATACCAAGCTGGCAACTTTAAATTTGATTCAATAAAAATTGACAGATTGTTCATAAGTGTGGCTATTATAGCTTACTGTGCCATTAAATCTAACTGTCTGTTTCCTAGGCCAATTCATAAAATAATTTGCCACCAGTAGTGAAGAATGGTGTCAATAATTCAGTTGGCAGTGGTAACAATTGATCAGTGACAAGAGTACGCTAGTTATGGTTTGAATATGGTTTCTGGAGTGTGTGAGTATTTGCATTTGTGACAAATCAGATTCTCATTACTTATTTTTGCAATGAGAATCTTAACTGTAATAAATGAGCCTTTTTCTTTTTTAAAATTAATTAAAAATTTTAAAGTTTACATAATGCTCCATTCGCTCTTACATTTTCCCAAATGGCCTCAGGGAAAGTAGAATTATTTAAAGTATTTTTACATTTTCTCTGTACAGAGCCAACACATTTTTTTACAGTGTTGCATAAAACAGCTGATTTTGTGATCGGGTATCAGTTCCACCGATGTGCTGTCTCTTTGTGAATTTACATAATCTTATCTCCGATCGACATATTATTCAGTCTTCCCTTTGTGGTAATCCTTGTCCAGATGTCTGTGTGTATCCCCTTTCTTGTGTAACACTTTAGTGCAATATGATACACCAGCAGCATTACAAATGAGTTATTTTGAACATAGACACACTGAATTTTGTTCTGATTTGGCCCACATACTGAACTGACCACACTCACACATGGCTGTATTTTATTGGATATCTAACCATGG
This sequence comes from Albula goreensis, assembly GCA_022829145.1. NCBI lineage: Eukaryota > Metazoa > Chordata > Actinopteri > Albuliformes > Albulidae > Albula > Albula goreensis. The sequence continues at coordinate 19,836,339 of CM040750.1, forward strand.
GCTGTTGCTAGTGTAGATTATATATTTTTTCCAGGGAGTTCTTCATGCCAGACACTCAAGACATCAGTTGGATGCAAATGTTAAACTCCTTGGATCAATTAAAAAAATATTCTTTTTTTCTAGAGCAGCTATAAATATTTAAGCAAGCTGTTTTCTTCATATTTGTTGCACAACTTTGAGTAATAACCCTTACATCAGCTGAAGAAGTGCTATAAATACCAGACAGGTTTTACTCTCAGAGAAATGAGTCACACTCTGCACTTCCTTGAGAAAGAGCTGAAGCTGAGAGCAATAAGTAAATTTAAACTGTGTTTCGGTTAGCTATGCCCACTACTTCTGACCAATTAAACCAAATTACAACTAATTCATTAAAGTGCATGATCAGTTCATTCTGTAATCCAGGGTCACTTACATGAATCAGGAAAAATGATGAAATATGATTTTGTATTATTCATCTACAAAACTGGATGGCATCGGTGACATGCATCCACGTTGACATTTTTATAAGCCCCCAAATTTCTCAAAACTGCATAACCTGAAATTGTATCAAAGGATCAATGTAATCCATAATTAATGTACATACTGATGATCCATTAAAATGATACTAATAAAATAAAATAAAATGAAAAGGTAAAAAAATACATAGAAAAAGGCAATTTAATATATAACATAAAATTACAAGGTAAGAAAAATATGGGAAAAAAGAAACTTAATGCATAACAGCATTGACATATAACTACATATGCTATTAAGTATTATGACATGCTTATAACATGGTCATGAGAGTCTTATAAACAACACGCAAATAAAAGGCTATAACATCTCTTAAGAAGTAATTTCATAAAGAAAGATATATCTGTCTTACCCAAAAATCAAAGACACAAGTGAGAAAGACATCAATACATTTCACCATAATAACATAAAATATTGTGAATGATAGAATAATAAAAGAATCAACAGCCCCACTGGCTGAGCCAGGGCCAAACCTTTAGAAGTATTGCATGGCAGACAAATTTTTTTCTTCTGAGTAAAAGACACAAACTGTGGTGCAGGGATCCTTTGAAGTCAAGATTTTTCTTCCTGTAGATTCATGTGATTTTTCTTTGCTGTTGTGTTGTCCTCATTAGTGAGCTGAAAAAGATAACAGGCAGACCACATGGTTGAGTGTAGGTGTTATATATGGTAAATACATATGTGTTTGGAGGGGGGGGGGGTGGTAGGAGAGGGGCATGGGAGTGGGAGCTAGGATGCGCATGCACTGGCCTAAAAAACATCAACAATGTTCTCCTCCAACAACATTAATTACGTCTCTGACACAAACAGAATTATTCATTAATTGAAGCAAAGTCTGTGTGTTTTGTGTCTGTGTATGCATTTCTCTTTGTAATTTTTTGTCAATTACTGTTCAGACCAAAAAAATACTTTTTTCCCTTTTCTTTTTTCCTCCTCTGATGGCTGGCAGGTAGTAAATAGAAGGTCTATTTTGGAAGGTGTAAAATATTAATGTGAAGCTCTGAAGACGTACTGGCACAGCTGCTGTCCGCCTGCGGGGTCTGCTTCGTTAGGTGGCTCTGTCATTGTCTCTGCTGTGAGGCCCCAAGCTCCTCAGCCTCCACAGCTAATTTCTCAGTGATATTCTTAGAGACCCAATGAATACCTGGGGCTGGATCAAGCACACATAGTCTCTTAATGGGTATGAGGATATCAATCAAAACAGACTTTACTTTTGAATTGCATATGCCCTAAAAGAGACTTCATCCATTTGTTTGAATTCAGCCCATATTCCACTAAATGTCTTGTATCATCCTTGGCCTATTTGAGGGCCCAGTAAACATGTTTTTTTTCTGCCATTTGAAGAATTCTTATATTTATTTGTGACCGCTGTTCTGTCACATCTGACCAACTCACAGGCAACCTTATCAAATTGGTGCCGACACCTTCACCGACTGAGATTGGATTAATTTGATTTATTTATACCCCAAATGAACTGGAAAAACAAACCCTTGATTGGGATGAACTTAATTTCACAATTCAATTTGTTATCATAATATAATTTGCTATAAAATTGAGACCTTGTGTTCCTGTCACTTTCATTTTTCAATGAACTGGTCTGTGGCAATTTCAAAACCCTAGATAGGTTGCTACACACAGTAACGTGAAGTTTCTTATGTTTTATTAATGAAAATTGCAAATACAGGGTCTCAGCAAAGCACTGCATGCACTTACGGCACATTTTGTTTATATGGCAGCTGTTTTGATTTTAAGAAAGTGCTTCAGGAAAATTAATATACTTCAGGACTATGGCTTATGTAGTAAAGACAGTTTTGTTCTATATATAAGTGAATGTAATATGTTATTGTAGGGGTGTAATGCTGTGCGACTTTGAACTAAACGTTTGGTATGGGCACCTCATTTCATTCTGTGCCTTGAACCTAATTTTTGGTTCACAGTATAATTGATGATGGAGGAGTGAAATAATGTTAAAAATATTCACATGTATCCATTGCACTGTATGTCTCTCAAGGCTGGGTCAAAGATATGTAGCTAATTTGTTTTATTGTTTAACCAGCATGAGCACCTGTAAAAATTCAAATCCCAACAGTGCTGCACTTAAACTATTAACAAAGAGCGCAGTCACCCAATGTACTGACAATGGCAAGTGGAGGAGACACATTTGAGCTGAAAAACCCCACTATTATCCTTTTGGAGAACATATTGGCATCACAGTGGACTACAGTATAGTGATGGGCGGACATTCTTCAGTTTACAACATTTCCAGTTTTTCCCCACTTCCATTATTTTAACTTGTCCACACCACAAGCTGCCTCAAGCCTCAAGGAGGCAAATGAAAAATTTCATTGAAGATGTTATCTTCTATTTTTTCATTCCAACTCAGCAGCTGTCAACCATGTTCAGCTTATGATCTGCAAAGAAGCTATTCACTCATTATCACATGCAGGTTGTGCATCTAAGATATGTTTGCCTGGAGCAGTGACAGACACGTGCTGTCAAGTTGTAGTGTAATTGCTGCCATCTGTAGATGTCTGTGACCCAAACAAAATAAAACATTGTAGGTTTCATTAATTGGGTCAACACAAGTAAGAAAGGTATAAATTATTAAATGTACTGCTCTTCTGTTTGAATACCAGACATTGGTTTTTTTAAGCATTTTTTTGTTGCCATTTAGCTCTTCAATTGTACCAAAAATCAAATAGCGATACCAAAACCAAGGTACATATCAAACATACCCCGAGCAATTCAGCTGGCACAGCCTGCTGCAGCGCTCTCTCAGCTACCAATAAGCAGACTGACCACAACTGCTGATACAGCAAAATCCAGTGAGTCATTGGACTCTGTTTTGACTGCTTACTAACCATCTACACTCCAAACACTTCAAGCCTTTGAACACTGCCCCAAGTTGCCAAAATGTTTAATTAACAACTGCCACGTGTTTAAATCTGTTATGCCCTACAAAGACAGATGCATTTTGATATGAAGATTTGCTGAATAGAAAATCAAATAAGCCTTTGATCTGAATTACAGGGGGTGGATAAAATACCAAAAACACCTAGCAATACATAAATATGAAAAAACTAAAAAGGAATAGGAGCATCACTTACCTTAAGAACAGCTTAGGTCCTTCTTGGCGTAGAATGCATGTTGCGTGGGTAACTCCAATCCAGTAAATCCCTTAAATATTTAACAATGAAAGCACCTTAGGGAGCATGTGGACCTGAAAAAACAGAAATGGTTGTTGTTGAGAATTGGACACAGAGATGTTGGCTAAGTTTTCACTTATTTAGTTTTTTTTTTTTTTTTTTTTTTGCATTGTAGTGACCAAAGAACCTGAACATGAACATTGACTATTTGACCTCTTTATAATGCAGTGTTTCCCTTATTTCCCTTGTATTGCTTTGGAATCTCGCACATCAAAGTTATGATTTGTCAGATGTCTTTTGTAGCTGGTGTAGCTGCCTTTATAACTGAGATTAAGCACTTCAAAGCTAGTGACCCTTTTCATCATGTTTTTCTCTGTTCATGAGTCCTGTCCCAGTGTGTACATGTCCCATGCATTTGGCTTTAGCTGGCAGACTCATGTGTCACACATCACTTTCATTACCATCACACATAACCCACCCAGGTTTTAAATCAGCATCTAATACATTTACATCATTAACATACACATTCGTGTGATTTCTTTAGTAGCAATATGAAGAATTATCATGCCTAGATGTAAACAGTCCTTCAGATGAATCCCATTAACAATATGTTCAACAGATTCCATCAATACTCCAGACTGATGTTTTAAACCGTATGACTCATGGTTATCTAGAGAGCTAAGTGGTGTTTAATTTAAGCAGGGGACCAATCTAGATTCGCAATTTTCCTTTTTCAATTTTAAAGCTTTAATTTTTAATTTTAGTTTGTAGTTGTCATGGCATTCCTCATGTTCCCCAGCTCTCATGCACACCACCTATGATAAATCGATTAAAGCATAGCTTTTAAGAGCGCGCTTATTATTATCTCAGCTTTATTGTAATATTTCCGCTGTATTTCTAACACTGAGGTTGAAGTCCAGCCCTTCAGACCTCCCCCACGTTCACGCACACTCCTTTTAAAGGATTGAAGTCACTATATAAATTCATTTTATAAGTAATCTGAAGATTCATTATGATTAATATTTGCTCACGTCAGTCTTTGAAGTCGAAATCCGCTTTGGCTTGCTTCTAAGCACAATCAATCCAGACTGTGCACGCTTGTGTGTGTGTGTGTGTGTGTGTGTGTGTGTGAGAGAGAGAGAGAGAGAGAGAGAGAGAGAGAGAGAGAGAGAGAGAGAGAAGAGAGAGAGAAAGAGGGAGAGAGAGCGAGCAACGGTTCTTTCTCAACTCCATATATTCACTTCGTGCCGCTTAGTATCACCTGCCTCCCTCCTTACCGCCACCCAGACGCACACGCACGCTTCCCTCTCTTTTGAGAAGTGATTTTACCTACTTCCCCCGCCCCCCGAGTTTCCCTTGTCTGAACGCAAACCGCGTATTTAAACGACTACAACGGGACAGTGAAGTGTAAAAGAAGAGGAGCAATCTCTAAGGAAAATATCATATTTCGAAAGACGGTGGAGGTACAACCAGTGAAGGAGGTCTAGGACACAGTCCATTTCAGGTGGTTAGCTCTCAACAGATAGCTCGTCATCTATGGCACAAAGGCTATCCTCTGTGACTTCAGGCTGTAAACTTAATTCCAGACGGTGAACGGGATTAAAAGTGAACGAGTTGTTATATTACCGCTGGTGTCCCCTTGCGATCGGATTTTTATTTCTCGTGGAATTATAAACCATGAAGATGTCTCCCCCAGACCGAAGGAAAAGCATGCGAGATCTGGCGCTGGAGATTGGTATACGAGTTCTGCTCTTCGGAGTTTTCGTGTGAGTAGCGACAGAGCCGCCGACCACCGCTTGATTGGGCTTGAACGGCATTTCTTTGTTCATTTCACTATTTATCCAGCAACACATAGACCTAAACACATCCCATTTTATGCTTGTTTTTGTTCCCCCTTATGTGAAACTGAGGAGGTGGTCATGAGAATGTGGTTATTGTGTTGATTCACGGCAGTATGTTGGCTGACGTCCACACCGGTACTTAAACCATATTATGTCTCTACAGTACTAAGAAAACCTTTGGCAGTGTTCAGAGACTGCATCGCAGCCTGCCTTTTTGGAGTCTGTGTGCATTGTAATTTCATTACACGTTTTATTCGATATCCCCCATTCAACAAGAAACACCACCTTTCGTGTGTCGACTAGTTGTAGGCAATGTGTAATCTGCAGAAAAAGTCCGTTTACTCAGATATTGATTATATCTTCTTTGAGAACTCTTGTGCACGACTCCCACTGTGCATGACATTTTCCGGCAGGAACTGCTTCTAAGCATATTAATTCTTCGAAGACTCTTTGGACTGAATGGCAGCAGAGGAAGTGCTTTTCATATCGTTCGATGAACGGTGCAGTAGATTGTACAAGAAAGTACGCTATACCGTGTCAATGAATGTACTCTACACAAATGGGTCTCTATGGCCTCTTTCACATTATAAGAGCGATCCAGACCTTGTCCCGGCTGCATTAGGTGCGCGCGGTGCTGAAGGGACAGCTCTTCCAGCTGGTGCGACGGCATTGCCTCGCGACTTCTCCATTCCATCGTTGCTTCGGTTTAAGGGCGGACATTCAACAGCTGCTACGTCGATAAGAAAATATGCTTCCGTAAAACAGGCAGACAATAGTTGTCTCGCTAAACAAATAAATCCCTGTTTTAACTAAAGAACCATTCATCTCTGATACAACCGTTCAGAAGGTAAATCAAAATAGTTAAGCAGCCTACTAACTACACTGCGCATACGCTGTCCTCTGGACCCCTTATCTGCAATTCAAGAGTTTATTTTGCGGCGCTTTCTTGTGAAGGTGTATTTTTCCAGCAAAAAAAAAAGCATTTATAACCCATACGGTCATTTCCAGGATGATTTTATGGAAGATCTTGAAATACTTCAAAGGAAGCTGTGAACAAGCTTGGCAATCTTTCACTCTCGAAATTCATCTCAGACCATATAACCTAAACCGTTTAGCATTATGCATGCAGTAATGAACTTTTTAAAAATATGTCAGGTGACAAGTTTTAGTGACCCTCAGCTCCCTCGACAAACGGTTGTCTCCTAAAGAATGAATGAAGTGATTATAGTTTCGTGTGAACGTAGCTGCACATGTGTGAGGTGTAGTATGACCACATTTAATGGCTCGGATGACGCAAGATCATTATTTGGGCTTTCTTTACCGAACTTCTTTACTCAGATGGCTTTGCGTGCTCCATGTTTTTTTTCTTTTTCTCTATATAGAGCTCAAATTAACTATAGGTGGAGGCGGACAGTAAAGCTATCCTACACGTTACTCTAATAATAAGGTATCTTTAACATTGAAGTAGGGATGCACATCTTGCTCGAGAGAGAACCTGCCTTAGGCTGCCCTTACATAAAGAAGAAAAATAGACTACTCTGATCTATCTGTAGTGCTGCGGGCCAGTTCATGCTGTAATATAGACGGTTCTCTTACTCATAAAATAAAAATGATACAAAATATAAAGGAAATACATGAAGATAAAAATCTAAGATTAAGCAGGGATAAACACTTAGCCTACATGTTTCGAGTTGCTACTTGGGTCACCAACTGTTGTGGCCCAGATTTAGCCGGCAATGTTTTAAAATGAAACCTGCATTTTCCAGTATCCCCTAGGTTTGGGATAATTAGATTAGTTTAAAATAACTGTAACAGTTCGCCACACTCCAGGGTAGGTTTGTCATTCCAATCATTTACTCTCACAGTTTAGCTTCCATCGGATGTGAGGCATTTAATGGATATCTGGCCAATGATATTGGTAGTGCGGCTGTGTTACACACTTTCTCCGTGAGTATGTATACGTTGTTTCCAGTGTCATAAGAACCTGGCGATAGGTACTACAGAACATTACATTCAAGAGCTATGTAAACTAAGAATTTCCTGTCATGTACATATTTTAAAAATTCGAAATGCCATCGGTGAAGTCTGTGAGAAGAGTCTGTTGACTTCCCATTTTGCTAGCGAAATTATTATGACATGTAACACTCACTTTTTGACACATTTTTCAATAACAGAGATAAAATATCTGCACTCGGGGAATAGTCCGAGACATACAGCAGAACGGTAACACAGCAAGGTAGGAACTAGTAACGTCAGCAAATAGGATACAATAGGATAGTATATTTAGGTGACGGAGAAAAGAAGTCAGAAAAACATCCTTTATTCTGAAAACTGTATGGAAATCCAATGGATGATGGGTGCACCGCTACGTAGAAATGTGTACTAAATTACTATAACAACTGAAGGAATCACAAGCGGGATACATGAGTGTTTAATCATTTTTCAGTAAGTAAGCGTGCAGCGAGTATGTCATAATTCAACCTAATAGTTTTCACTGTGAATAAGATTACTTATTGGGAATAAAAATGATATATTGCCTACATACCTCGTCAAATGAAACGCAAACAACATAAAAAGTGCATAAAGACAGACGTTGATTATGATTAACTACAGTAGAGACAATGATCACATCATTGGTTTGGTCATATTCTAACCAGATAAATTCTCTTTCACTTTTCTTCTCACAGAGATAAATTCTCTTTCACTTTTCTTCTCACAGAGTTGTAAAGTAAATATGTATAAACCCCAGCATAGCTGCACTGGTTTTTGCTGTCAGCTGTCTCTTCTGGTGAACAAAAATGCAAAGCTGCCTAACTGTATCCTGGTTCTTTCAAGGTTTGTCGGTGCATGCATTCGATTATTCAATACTTGGGCCATTTGAAATCAATGAAATATTAAGTTTGACAAGGAAATTTGGTGCTGCAATGCAAGTGGCCATACTAACATTTGGAAGCCATTAGGCCATGGTAAATGTCAAGCCCTTCGACGTTTGCGGAGCAATCACATCCTCATAATATTCTGGGTTTTATTACTATAGAGCCATGGCTAGCATCTGCATCAAGGGTGCACTTAACTATCTCACTCTTATGTTTTGGGTTTTTCTATTTATTTATTTTGTGAGCCATCGATTTAGTGCCTGTTCTTCACCTGCTGCTCAGAATTATTTGAAGTATTGCTGAAATGAACGGACCTTTGATTAGCGGTTTTACTTCGCACCCCTTTAATGGTGACCGATTGACATACGTGACAAATCCTCATGTTCTGACATTAGGTGGATTCATTTTTCAACATGAATCAGAAAATTAATTGGGATATTCCAAGGCTCGCGCAATCTGTGCAAAAAGGTGTGTTCATTTGGCCTTTACATTTTTTTTTCTTGAACAATGTTGGTTTAGTACTCTTTTGAATACTGAAGACATGTTGACTTGAGCGTACGTTCCATATCTACATTAGAATTAAACCATTCTTTCGCAATCAATGTCTGTACTGTAATTAGTCATCACAACCTGCCTTCTGTGATGTCCAAATCTAAATTTGCTGATCCATTGCCATTTTTTATAGGGATGAAGAAACAAAGTGCAATCCACTTAACTGGGACATAGTGCACTATTTTTCATTGCAAGAGGCTGACATAGTCTCCGATTACACGAGGATTACACTCATGTTTATGGAATACTTCGTAAATGTAATAATTAATGTTATTTCTTACATGTTTCATTGAATTACTAAATTTTAAATTCAGTAAATGTTTCGAAATTGTGTTTAGATAGTCCATGCCTTTCGGGAATGTCTTAAACTATGATTGTGAGATGGTATGTTTAATAGTGAAACCTGTCCTTTCAAGGTTTGTAAATACAGTTGATTGAAGGAGTTTTAAATTATGTCTTGGTGACATTGCATTTGGGAAAATGCAAAGTGCCATAAATGTCTTTTATTTCACACTCAACAAATGAACCAGTCTTGCACTGTGTCACACAGCAAAGAAAAAACATATCAGGTTTATTCTGTAGTTGTCAATGTATAATGTATACATTTTATAAACCATAAAATCTTCAGGATCACTTAGCCATAGGCAGAAATCAAATTCAAGTTAAATTCATCCAGTTAATTCACAGAATTATCAATTGTGAATTATTCCTAATATATAGAATATCTGGAAGATATTTAAATAATTATGGAGAAAAAATATGTTATTCCATTCCCATAATCACCTGGCTGTTAGCTAGTGCTGTATAACCAAGACTCCTCTCAGAGGTCTACACCAGGGGGCTCAAGTCCACATGTGATTTCGCCTTAGGTGAGATCCTCTGCTTCTACAGTATAAATCCAACTCTTCAAATGATGGAACAGAGCTATTCACACACCATTCAAAAGCTGCTATGTGTGTTGGATGGCCTTGGGAAAGAATGTGCGAAAAAAAGAATGTATACACTGAAATAACTCCAGCAGTATTCAGATCAATATAAAAGACACACAAAAATCTGTCCTCTCTATAAATTCTGTAGCTTTCCTGACTTTATCCTCCCTTGTGTCTATGAGGAAAAGCCATGGGGAGAAGGTCTGAGATCAGTCAGTCAAGCTTGGCCTCCAGGTTTCCAGCAGGGCGTGAGTCCAGATGACAGACCCAGCAACTGCAGGCAGCTGTGGCTGATTCTCTCAGGGCCATGGACGTGCTGTGAAAACATCATTTAGATGAAGCAGATGGGTGAACATTTGAATGGATAAATAAATACCTGAAGCTGTGAAATCTCTATATTGGTATAGTGCTCTGGAGCAAAGAAGGTAATACCAATGGTCCTTGTCTACATCACTTGTCTTTGCTTAATCATTTCAAATAAGAAAAAATAGAAATTGAAATTGGTCAAAGAAGAGGAAATGAGGACAGTGCCAGTCTACACTGGATTTAAGACAAATTAAGTGTTAGCATTATACTTTGTCTTCAGTGCCAGCCTGCACTGGAACTGTGACAAATAAAGTGTAAGCATTATACTTTGTCTTCAGTGCCAGCCTACTCTGGACTTGCTTGAGACAGGTTTTTTTTAACCAGTGGGGAAACCTCAGCACATCTATGTAGGGCTGAGTCTTATAATTTCCAATGGTCAAAATAACTTTATAATTTATTAAAGGTCATTTCTGGTGAGCTGTAATAGTAGGTATTGCAACTGACTAAAATTGGATATCGTGTAATAATTGTTCTTATTCCCTCTGATTCTCTGTGAATGAGTAATTAGAATATACTCTAGGTGAATTGCCCTTGATTAAACTGAATGGAAATCTTACACAGTGGATTGCAGCATGGTCTCATATGAGAGAGATAGAAAGGCTTCAACAATACACAAAAACTGGAAAATAAATCCAATAAATATTAACAAAGCAAATATACCCGAACCCTCTGACAGGTTCTGAAAAAAATGACATGATAAACAATAAAATGTCAACACATGAGGAATTACTGACAGATGTATAATCAGTTTTGTCAGCTAAGGAACCGGCTCAACAGTGACATGGCATTACCATGCTTTACAGTAGCCGAGTGACACGTGCCTTCCTCTGCACCCTGCGATGTAGCACTGAGGGGCAGCGATGTTATCTACTGTACACTACGCTACATTTATTCATTCTGATTCTCTGTCAATCTAACTCCTTTCACAGCATTCTCCGTTTGAATGTGATTTTCCCATTAAACCTGCAGGTCACAGGTACAAATCACTGCTATCGATTTGGTACAGGGCACTCTGTCAGAGTGGCTCTTGGTGTATAAAATCAGCAGTATGAAAACAGGATCTTGGGTCATGATTTAGTCAAGGAATTTATGAGCATTGAGAGTTGCCCAGGACGAAAGCCTCACAACTGCAGTGGAATGCTGGTTGTGGATCATATAGCTGGCTAGGGGAGGAAATATTGAACTACAGTTGTCCATTTCCTTTATGCATAACTCAAATATGAGCAGGCATTTTATTTATTTGTCTTATTTTCATGAATTACCAAGATAAATTCTTTTAAAGACTCAGCAAATGTTTGCCTTAATTTTTCAGAGCATCTTGAGCAGTATAGGGTAGCAGTTTACTCTCAGTGCAGCTCAGGGTTAAAAGACCATCTGCACAGTGATTAACTTTAGGTTTCTGAATCAATAGTTTGTCTAAGCTTTGGATTCTGATCTCACTTCTGTTCTGTTTGGAAGAAAAAAAAACAAAAAATAAAAATTCATTCGACATGGGGCCAGTTGTGAAATCATCCAACCACATTGTCATTGTCTTCTTAGTCAAACTTTTTTCTGACGTGAGAGGAATGCAGCACTGTTCTCTGACAGGACAACAGGGAAATTTTTGGCAGATTTCTCTGCCTGAGTGGAATGGAGGGGGCAGCAGTTTTGCTTGAGGTGACATTACTGGTGCGTACAACTTCACAAAGTCCATTTTTATCATTGTGACAAATTGATAGTGATTTCATATGAATATAATTTTTTAATATAAACCATCCCTTCTTGTATGAACCTGTGGAGGTTTTTGCTATGTCTTGCTAGAGGTGCAGGGGAGAATCATGACATCGAGGTTGCATAATGTGTTACCCTCTTTGTTCTGAGGGCTGACAAAGCCTAGAGGGGAATCTTTGTGTGATAAGCAAAAATAAAAAATAAAATAAATATCTAAAAAATAAATAAAGCTGTGTGTTAAAGGTTTCATCAACATTACATCATCTACTATACTATTGCACCTTGAACAATGATGTGCAATTTGTTTCAGTTGTTGCATGAAGAGTTTCATGTATTTCAATGGCACTATAAACAGCAGCAGTGGTTTCCCCAACATTTTACAGTATGTGTTTGAGATTCAGATGTCAGTCTCAGTGTCATTAAAAATTGGCCATTGAATTCTCATTTAGGATTGGCTTTCATATTAAATTAATCCTTGATTCCTTTGATAATAGGGAATAGTCCTATGATGGCTATAGTGGGAACATTCTCTAAAATGGTAATAAGACATTGTATATGTACATATGTATAACCCCAACTTGACACTGTCCTACTAAGAACTTGCTAGACTCTATGCTGAAGATGAAAACCATTGCCTGACTCACTGCCCATGTTAGATTCTGTCCACAGGGCAAAAAAACTACAAATGACGTGTTAAGGGTATGGGAGACAGAGAGTGAAACACCTAACAAAAATAGAACCCATTCTCTCAGGTGAAGAACCAAGCTGATTGAAATGTTACATTACTTGTCTTCAACAGGGTTCTTGCTTCAGTCTGATGAATGAATTGTATACAACAAGTTGAAGTGACTTCACTTCTCAAATTCTCACAAGGGGTTTAAATCCAATGGAGTCTGTACACAGCTGAAGATGATGTAATAATAAAAAATCAGGAGGGAAATTCTGACTTTTCTAAATTAAATGAAAGCTCCCTCATCCACCCTTAGTCTAGAACTTGACAAAATGGCATGGTTAAAAAAATATTATTGACGATATAGTAAAAAGCAATGCATTGACTTTTCACATTTATTTTGGAAATGCAATGCAGCGCTGTTACTCAGCCGACCTGCAGTATATTAAGTGATGTTGAGGGAAAAAATGGAGTTGCCAGGGGAAGTGAGCTTTGATTCATTGGTGTGGTGATTTCAATCAGCCAGAGGCATGAAAGAATGAGGAAGAGACCCACGCAACAATGCAGCTGTCTGCATGGCAGTACGTCCTGTGAAAGATAGGAGTCCAATTACGAGGAAATAAAGTGACAGCAGAGCCGCAGACAGGGTGAGAAGGAGGCGAACCAGACGGAGGGGATCCGCCACAACAGGAAACACTGTGACATTTTAATCTCCACACATTCTCTCTCTCTCCCCCCATTCACTGACTCTGTCACTTTCCATCTCGCATACCCTTCCACTCCCTCTCTCCTCGCTATCCTTCACTCTCAGTGACATTTGTCATTCATCACTGATTTTACTCCTCTCCCAATTTGGAATGACCACTCATATTAGTAGGCCCTTCACATTGCTGGAATGTCCTCCACTCAGTGCAGTAAAGCACAAATTACCGTTGGTGTATGGCATAGCATGTGCACCCAGCCAAATAATGAGAGCAAATATCATATTTTGACTGCAATTAATGTAGCTTAGCAGCTACATTAAATCCCTCAGGAAAGATATCCTTTCTTCTTGTAACTAAAAACGTAAATTGAAATTGCTAAATATAATCAGACTAGCTAATGCCATATGCACAAAAGTACTTTAAATTCTACTGAAGCTTTTGCAGAATGTCTTATTTTTGCTTCTGAAAGCCATCAAACAGGTCTGACTTTATGGAGAGTAATATGAGTAATTCAGGTTCCCCTCTAGGTATGCCATCCTCCTACTGATTGGCTGAAGCTGAGCAGGGTGGAGCTTGTTTAGCACTGGGATGGGAGGCCTCCGAGGAAACATCATTTGTACCTAAAGGTGATGTTGCTTCCAGTAGAGGTCAGGGATACTGTGCTGTCTGTTGAGTAAGACATTAAAGTAGGCCCACACTGTGGCAATCATAGGTCTAACAGCAAATGAGTAGAATTCCCTGTTTTCTGGTCTGATTTCCCCAGTTCCCAAGCTGGCTGTCTCTAAGTGGCAAACTAACCATCCCCACTTTAATCACACCTCCTTTCCATGTATATAACATATGTACAGTTCTGTGATAAAGTACTTAATCCCTGTGCCATTTCCACAATTTTCACATTTTTTGCATTGAATTCGGTCAGGGTTTTTGTGGGATGTAATAGTGCACAGACAGGGAATGAGAGAAAAAAGACATCAACATTTATGGTTCATTTAATTTGTTTAGAGCAGAACTGAACCAAAAATACTCTTACCATCAAGTGAAGTCATCAGCATATGGGTTCTGGGGGTACGTCCCACCATGCAAAGGGGTTTCTGAGTCTCTGAGGCTACAGTGAATCACTTTACACCTATATTGTCTAAATGGAAGAACATTTGGAATCATCTTAGATCTTCCCAGGAATGGAGTCCTCCTGAAAGCTCTCTTAAGAGCAAGGCATAGAACTGTCAAATGTGTCCTAGAACAACATAAAGGGATCTGTAGGCCTGTCTCGCCTCTGCTAAGGTCAGTGTTCATGACTACAAAATCAGAGACGGCCTGGGCTGTCATGGTATATTATGCTATCTGTGAGCTGAGACTGAGCTGCCATTGGGACATCCACCTAGACAATGACCCAGAATGTACAAGCAAGTCGGCATCAGAATGGTTGAAGAACAAGAACAGATTTGGAATGGTCTACTGCAGAGCAAAACCCCATTGGGTGCTGTGGCAGGATCTGGAAAACCTCCTTAAAACACAACGTTTTTTGGGTTATATAATATTCACACTTCTACGAATAAGTTTATAATTAATGCGAAGTATTAAAAATTCCTGCAGTTCATTGATTTATTAATGGTATATATTATTCTGGGCATTGGTCTTCTTAAATTTATTACATTTGTAAATTGTTTTTGCGAGTTCAATTAAGTTGCATCAAAAGATAGGAACATTTTCCATAACAGTAAGTTTTAAACTATTTTGTATTTTATTGTAATAAAATATTTAGCATGCCAGTAACATGCCACTAAGTATAGAAGGAGCACTTAATCAATTCAGACTTGCAAGCAAAAGACTTCGTCACAGTGCATGAATTATTCTAATTAGACTCTCTGTTATGAATGCTGCAATGTTTTTTATGATTTACAGTCTGAAACAATAGGATAAACCCTGCACAGCTGCTATCCAGGTTCATGTGTGTGTGTGAATTTGTGTTTATAGACAAGAAATTGTACTTCATTGTTGAGTGGCTCATTAAGCTAAGAAATCATTCTTCATTATGTAAGGATTATGTTAGGATGTTATGTAAATATTTAATATGTCTATAAGGTACTATTTCAGTTTTTTGTAATGATAACTGGAGATACTAATATCATCAGCATTGTAGTGGTGTATCATTAATTATGCATAGCTCTGAGCTCTGTGAACCATAAAAGAATAGTAGTTTGGAATACCCCCAAAAAGACATCAGAGGTGCTGCGAGAGACAAGAGATGACAGAAAGAGTCTGGCAGGGCTGCAGCCAGTTGTTATTAATTGGCAAGTCTCTTCCCCACTCCTTTAGCGTGTTATCAATGTTGGGGCAGAGGCTGCACCAGGGCTAAGGGGGGAATGGATGCTCGTCCTGGGGCTTAAAACCAACCCAGCCCCCTCCCCCCTTCCCCTGTCCTCTCGGGACTTGATAAGCGCATCTGAAATGTAACGGCTGGACCCTGGACTACGGCTGTCACATCACAAATGCTTTTGATGGGTTTCTTTGCTTCTCTTCTGAATGTGTGTGTTGAAGATAATCCTGTGTGCGTCACACAGATTCACATGAGGATTTTCTTTTTTATGTTCTGTTTTGATGATGTCATCACAGCCAAGCAATCACCTTGGGCCTTTTTCAGACTGTATATAAAAGGAACTTTTTTTCATGACCACTGAAATTTTCCAGTCCTTAAGCCATAATCTAATCAAGGTAATGAAGCATTAACTGTAAAAACACAATCACCAAATTGGCCAAACTCTGTGGAGAAAACATGTGTCATTTTCAGCATTACTTTGTAAGTCATAAGTCTAATAATGAGCTACATTATGACATTTTCTCCAAAAATTCTCTGCCTAAATATGTTGAATCCCAATTTGTCCCACAGGTTGGCAGCTAGAATAGACTTGGTGCCTTTGACAGAAATGAGTGTCCTTTGTGCTTTTTCCCATAGCCGTGTCTAACAGAAAATCAATTCAAACGATCTAAGGACAACTCAGTCCCTTTGACCTCAGACAATTAATTTACCTCTCCTGATCAATATCTTTCCAGTTCCATGAAAAGATTACTGACCATTGTCATTTCTCCAGGGTGAACTCTCAGGTTCACACCTGGCTCTTTTCAGTCATGCATAAAATAATATAGCATAATAGACAAAAATACATATGATAACTCTTAGTTGATTTGAATCATTATGTCTGCGTGTATTTTGTGTGTGTAAACGTGTAATTGGCCTGGTCCCCCAGTAAGCCAAGGATTGGAACAATAACCCTACATACCCGAAGAAAGAAATGAGGTCACACGCTCTCAAGAGGGTCACCAATGAATTGGCCTCTGCCAGACAACTTTCCTTTGGAGTCAAATGAAATAAGCATGAGTAATGTACAGGGTGTAATGGTCTGAACTCGGGGGCTTGTTTTTGGTTCGATGCTGTCATTATTGACATTTCCCATTATGAATAATGACCATGTCTCTATGAATAAATTCAGTTTGTGTATCCTTAGGCCTAACTAAAATGAAAAATCCAGTGGCTGTGATTGGCTTGGCTGAGGTCTGGCATCCTGACTGGCAGATTAGGCATTTTCAGTCCCTCTATAAATAGAATGGGTAAATTGCCTAATGCAATACAAATGCAAATACAAATGCTTGTGGTAGTCTATGATTCTAAAGAAAGTACTGCTTTGTTTTTGACATTAATTTAAGCACAAACTGAAATGGTGCCCTGGAGGTGGCTATACACAAATGTTGCCTGACATCCATGGGTCCTTTCTGACAAAATTATATTTCTAACACCTCGTTTTTGTGTCATTAACAGTCACCAAACTGACTACAAAGCTTGTAGTCAGAAACATGGAAGGAATGTATAAAACATGGAAGGAATGAATAGGAGTACACATAGACATACAGTTACCTGTTCCTAGGGAACTACACACAGACATAAACTTTACTGTAATTGATAACAGAGAGTATTTCATTAGTTGAATAAATGGCAATGATGTTCGGAGAAGCATCGTGATGATCCACACATGATGTATGTGCAGAGATACACCCCCTTCCCCTCTCCCACAACAGCTGGATTCTGTGGACCAAACTCACCTGGGAAAATCTCTTCATGCTGACAGGCTCTGGACCACAGCACTGGCAGACTGGCTGTTTCTCTGCCACTGATTTAGATTTATTACATTAGCTGTGTCAGGGAACTTAAACACATGGCTTTCCTCTGTGATTCTGCGTGTTACAGCAGCGCTCATGTCTATCCAGATAGATTTCAGCATATGGAGTCATTAATGTAATCCCTATGAGTTAAGGACGCTACACTTACAAAAGGTTCTGGTGCCACCCGCTGACACCCCTGCCTTGGATATTATTTGAATACACTGGGAATTTCTCTTTTCACCTACAATCCTACAATTTAGCTCTGTAAGTCCAGAAGTGCTAAGGCAAGACAATTACAAAATGTGATAGGAATAGATCCAGAAAGTGCAATGACATGCCAGGTTTTTTTTTTTCCTCATCCACCCCAGTGTTCCTCCCCTCTTGTTTGCCATTTCCATTGGACCAGATGTATGTGTGGACCCATAGCTGTGCCCATGTGTCACTCAGGGGCTTAAATCCATGTCTGCTCCCTCAGGCACAATTCTGTGCAAAGCATGTGAGGCATGCCTAGCTTCACAAACAACATATCCCACAACACTGTCACACATCTGCGTTCTGTGTGTCTGACTATACGACCGTGAATGGCACTTTAGGACACTGTTCAGCTCTCCAGGGCTGGCCAGCCCGTGCTGTTGCTACGAGGAATTTAACAAGCTGATCGTTGAGAGGGAGGGATATGAGACAGGCGGTCTGATTCCTTATCCAATCAATTACTTTAATTAAGTATGATAATTACAACCAGCGGTCAAGGGGGAAAGCAGAGACTTCTGAGGTATAGGCTATGAAGTTGTTTGCTGCCCCAGCCTCCTCTATATCTATAACTATACATGTATATCTAACTCACAAATGCATAAACACACACACACATACATACACATACAGTATGCATACACAAAGGCACATCGATATGCATAAATGTATCTCAAAGAGAAAAATAAAGAAATTACAGCAAGTAATAAAGGAATGAAATAACAGGTTATATTCTGAGAGTCTGAACTCATGTTTGGAAAACCCAGAGTGAGACCAGTATCAGAGCTTTTATACAGTTTATAATGTCACCATTGCAGCCATGTAAAGGTTGCATTGTCTTCTGTGAAATTGATGCCACAGAGTTTTGAAATAAAACCAGCAGCAATTACTCAAGGTGATACAATCTAGGTTGACACAAGTTTGGACCATTAAACTATAGCTCAATGACTCACAACTCACAGGACTGTATAGTAATGTTTTCCACTGTAACATGTAGCTGTTCCAATGCCTTTACTTGCTGGTTAGTTCACTAAAATATTCAGCTGTTGCAGTTTCTTTATGTGCTGTGCTTATGTAAGTCACTGTAATATGTAGCTTCCAATGTCTTTATGTGCTGGGGGATTCAGCTACTTCAATCAATCTTCAGACTGGTGCTGTAGAGAACCATTCCTGAAGGAGAGCACTGCCATCTGGCCCTCCATTTCGGCTCAGATCTCTATTACTTTACGCCCACTACCTGCCCAGCTAGGGATGCCCTGGGGGCCTGGCGCTGTGATTTCTCACAAACCATTTCAGCTCGTCCCCATGTCTCAGCACCACCACACTTTTAATCAACACACCACCTCGCATCAATAAGCAACCACTGTCAGGACCAAAATGACGGAACGAATTTGTTGCTCCTGGGTTAAATAAATAAATAAAAATCGGAATACGGTAATTAAATGAAGCTTGTCCCTGTCCCCGGCTCCTCCTCCCCTTGGTGACCTCTTAAATCCCCTGATTGAATTGAGAGCATGTGCCTTATTGAATGAAGGACACCTCAGTCATTCCCTCAGTGTGTTGAAGCATTTGCAGGCTGGGTGAGATTCAGAAGTTTTGACCGCTACACCATCCTGAGAACTGTGAGTGAATCAAGCTTTAGAGCCACTGTTGATGTCCCCCACCACTCAGACACGTGCAGGGAATTCTGATCAGAAGCCTCACCTCAGATGGAATAATAGAATACCTGCACCAGCAAAACCAAACTGTAGCTCTTTATACATTAACAAACAGATGGCTTAAATGGACTGCGAGAGATTCTCCAATCAGCATTTTGCGCTCATCGGATGATTCCTCCCCCACATTGTGAAGGCCCCCTCAAGACTGTGATTCAATCACATTTGTCCTTGACTTTGATTTAAAAATAAGTTTTAGTGATTTTCAGCATAATCTTCATTTGGGGAATTTGTTCTGGCAAACGCTAAACTCAACCATATGGTGCTGGTGAAAAAGTTATGCAGCAAATGTTTATTGAATCCATGTCCTAGAGGATAAGACATAATTCTAATGAAATTTTCTTGTTCACAGCCAATCAAAATCTGCTTGTTCTTCCCTCTGATGAGTTTGGTTTACTGAGCCTTGATCTTATTGGGTCAGTCCAGGTCCTGGATAAAAAATTATAAACAGCATCACTGCTCTTACAAAGTCATAGCAGAAACAACCTGAACCGAACATCAGTCTTAAAGGTTGTAAAGGATAAGAATGTCAGCCAAGAAAAAAAAAACTATTACCCACAATATACTTCCAGCAATTTAATTAGCTTGAGGTATGCTGTATTCAGTTGAGTTAAGTTTTCATAAATCTGTCTAAGATTCCATAGATAATGAGTCCTTCATAATGAGTGAGAAAGCAGTTTATGAGAAGTCATTTGTGCTCAAATACTAATTATTCAAAATTGTGGAATCAAGTCATTTGAAGATTTTTTTTTAACACAAATAAGCAGATCAATCTTAATGTCATCTGATAGCTGAAGGCCGATTTTTGCAGCTGTGGTGGCTTCCATATCAATTTAATTTGAAGTCTTTATTATTTTTTATTCATCTAATTTTCAATTGTGACATTAAGAAACAGAAGTGATGCCATTATAGCTAAAACAGATGCGTTGACCTGCAATGTTTGCAGTGTCCAGTCAATTTTTCTCTAGACACTATTTTTGTTTCCCCAGAATTGGCTCAGTGTGGATGTAAGGGTGCTGTTATTTTCAGGCGCTACTCATTTCTTTAACATTTTATTTGCTCGCTCTCTTCTGGCTCCCTGAGAAACACTGACACAGCACTACAGCTCCATGACTGACAGCTAGACATGTAGCTGAAGGGGCTGGGCAGGAGGTGTGCCTTACTTCTCAGAAAGAGCCCTCTCCCCCTGACAGATTCTTGCCAACATTGTCTGTATATGTGAGGATACAGGAAACAGGGAACAAAGGTGTGAGAGTTCCTTTCCTTTCTTCTCCAATTCTTCCCTGCTCCCACAATACTTCCTTCCTCCACCTTCTTTTTCCTGCCCTGCTTCTTCTTTCGTCTGCCCAAACTTTGACATATATTGCACCCTACATAAAAGACAGTATCAGCCAGGTATATTAACACACACACACACACACACACACACACACACACACACACACACACACACACACGGTTTATGTTGAAAATATATGGTTCACACCATAAATAGCATTCAGTCCTATCCCTTTGTGTAGGCTGCATTACATTTCCATTACAATTGCGTATGCAGACTGTGCAATCCTTGGTGCAAGTACTATTCTGCAGAGTACAATACATGGTCTGTCGCCCTCTGACTGCTTGTTCTTGTTAGAGGATTCTGGGAAATTTCACAGTCAGCAGCTTCCATAGCTCGTAGTTTCTTACCTTATTTTGGGTGATGATAAACTTACACTGACCTTGAGTCATGGTGTTTCCAGGGACTGAAGATAATTTCTGTAACATGAAGTGTTCCAGAGTACAATTACACCCTCTGGATAAGGCAGAGGCAATTCCAACCAGGGAAGTTAGCTGCAGTACAGCAAGGGACTGAACTCACAACCTTCTAAACTAAGGGCATTGTGTTTTTCTGGCGCAAGGATATTAAACTCATGTTTACAGAGACAATGGAATAGAGAATGTGTTTATCATGAAGCCTTTTCCTAGTCATGTACCTAATCAGGCAGAATAGATAAAAGTACCATACCTGAATACATACATGTATATCTATGTTATGTTAACACTAGGACTCTGAATAATTCTGTGAAAGTGGTTTGGTGCTACAACAGCAGAGAATTAAAGATAATAATGTGATACAGCATAGCCTACATTGCACTATTTTATTTTATTCTGTACTGTTTTTTCATGATCGTATCTAATTTTCTGTGTCAGCTTAATCTACTCTTGTTAAATCAGAATCATATGATGTATGGCCTTGCAATAACATCGTTGGAACCCTAGATCCTGTTTCGAAGAACCCTTGTAGAAGGGTCTAATAACAGCCACTAAAATATAGGTTTAGTCAGAGGTTTCTCCACATTTCCCTGGAGTCCTTGACTGTCCCCATACTGTAATGCATGTGCAGGAAGCAGAAACAGAGGCACAGCTGAGGACCGGCTCAGTCTTCCCTTCCTGCTGGTGTGTGTGTGAGGGAAGGGGAGGTGATGGGGGTGGGGGGGGGGGTGAGGTGGGGGTGATGGAGAGAGAGGCTGGTTAATTCTCCTGTGGGGACTCTGAAAAGTGCACCCGACAGGAAAAGACAGCGAGAGAATAAGTGATGACAAATTATCCCCGGTTTCAAGTGCCAATAGGAGGAAAAGTAGCTCTTGTGTTCTGTATTGGAAGGGAAAATGGCAGAGGGGGTTTAAATTGAATGGTTTCAAGCACAATACAGTGGTGTTCCACAGAAGTAATGAAGTTTGGGGCAGCACGTCCCTGTGGTGATTAGAATTTATGGCATCATAAGAACATTTGCCAGTGCTATGGTTTTCATTTACAATTAATGTGAGCTTAAAATTATTTAGGTGTGGTTTAGTCATCAGCATACTGTCATAACTGTTTGATTGTAGCATTGAATGACAAGCAGGGGAAGGTGCATTCATCACAGAAAGAGACATTCAGACATAATTACAGACTTCACTGAGACAGAGGAGCCAGAGACAGAGGTACTACAGCAGACACATTATAGGACGTCGTGCTGATGTCAAGGAGACATTGGAAAATGCAACAGATGCAACACATTAGACTTATCTGAGCTTTGAAAAGACATGGCAAGGATTGAGGCTCTCATCCCCAGCGATTCTACAAAGACGGCCTAAGATCATGTAATAAGTTGTCTCTTCATGTGTGGAATTCTGCCTGGATTCTATGCGTTTGTGTGACTTTATAGCCCTGCAGTTCCCAGTTTGTTGGTATAGGTTACACAGAGGGTGTTCCCTGTATATGTGTGGGGGAGAAACCTCTCAGAGCTATGTTCTGCTCCTGCTCATTTCTCTGTGGGCAAAGAGCAGACTCATCATTTTTGAGAGGAATTTGAGTCAGGGGGGCAGTGCCCATTCAGATAGAGTCCAGGGCTGCAAGTGGAAAATGGAGAAGGACAATGACGCCCACTTCACTGCACATGGAGAGACTCACTGGCTTTCGCTCTCTCCTGCTCACAAATTCAAATTGAGAATATGCTTTCTTGGCATGACAAGAGCCTTTTTGTTAGAGTTTTCAATTGAAAAGGCATAATCAAAGAGCTTTTTTTAAGGTTTATACCACATTTGGATGACTAGAGTTTCCATAACTCTTGAGTAACAGTTTATGTTTGCTGTGTGCATGTGCAGGTGTAAGTACATATGCATTTAAGAGTGTATATATTTGAATATGTATGCAATGTATATATTTGCAATGTCTTAGCCTAATTATATCTTCATCTATTACCTAAAATTTTAAAGATATTCAAACATCTTTTTTGAGTTGAATAACATATTTAAACTGAAGCTTTATTAAAATCTTATGATTTTCTGAAAATTGGTACCAACTGTGTGGTCATTCTACGAGGATGCAGGTACCAAAAACTCACATTTTAAAAACGTAATATTCACTGAAGTTTTAATAATAAATAAATAATAATAAAAAAGACAGGACATTTGTTTTTGGAATATATATTTTACTTAGTTGCTTTAACAGCGTTTAAACAACAACATTACTGCAAAGAGAACTGATTCAGCTATATGTTTCTACCTATAAAAGAGCATAACATTTGTGCTTACTTTACCAATTCTCAACTGCATTGTGAAAGCACTGGGCCCATAAAGACAACTATCTTCAAAAAAGAACTTATGTGTAAGTCTATTACTTTTTATACAACAGTTAGTTCTGACCAACTATTTTGATTGGACAAGAGCCATTCCATGAGTGCTGATATTGATTATCAGCGCTGCAATGTTTTACTATTATGTATCACTTTGCTTTACAGATGTTCCAATACAATCATTGATAACACCACTGCAAACTTACTGGTAATTCTCATTTACTGACAGCGCAAATGTGGATACATTTCTGTGTATGATAAAAAAGAACCAGCCTGCAGTTGGGTATGATAAACAATAGCTAGCTAGCAAGCCTACCATATATCTAGCCCATCCATGTATGCTCAGAAGTAGCTCGCTAGCCTGTAGTGGGCTATGGTTAAAAGTGGCTTGCTTGCCTACTGTATAGCTAGCCTTTACTTGTATGATAAAAAGTAGCTGGCAAACCAGCTGTTGGGTATGAATGAAAGCAGCTAGCTAGCCTTTTCATGTATGATAAAAAGCAGGTAGCTAGATATCCAACCAGCAGTCAAGAAACTTTATGTGTTTCTTGACAATACGTGTAAATATATGCCTGAAGGAACTATTTTTGTCGGCAGAGCTGAATAAAAAAAAAAAATAAATGAAAATTAACAGCACCCCCTCTGTGTGATATTGCTTAATTATGCTAATATAGCATTTAAAATCTCAGTCTAGTTTTGACTGCTTTGTTAAAATTATGTTTGCGTAGGCAAAATAGTAGAAACACTAAATATATGAATAGGTATTTCCTGATAATAGCTTTGACCCTTGGCATATATCCATGCAACATTATGAACTGTAAAATGGGCTGTGAAATCTGGGTTTGGTGATATGCCTCTCTTCATATTACAGCCCTTTCATCACATTTTGCAATGATTTACAGCTTTAATTACCTTAGGGAAAAATCTATCTTTGTTTCCCTACATCCTTTTCTTGCTGTATGTGACTGAACAATTATTGATCCAGATAAATTTCTCAACAAACTTTAGACATCAGACACAAATTTCTGTGTCATTGTTTTTCCCCCGTAAAACTTGTCACCAATGTACTGAGCTGACATTGATAAAAGGACCGAGCTGCAAAGTCTTTTGATTCTTTTTAAAGAATATTTGAAGGATGTGAGGTGAATCAAAGCATTGATCTATCACTAATTGAACAGAACCCCTTTGATTTAATTGTGTCATGATTAAAATCTTCTGGCCAAGCCATCTAATTATGGAGTTCTGCACGGTAGCTGGGCCGATTGAATACAGCACAGCACCCTTGATTGACCTTGGTCTTTCTACTTCTAATGGAATTAGCTTGTAAGAAACAGGAGTAGACTTTAGCTTGTTACAGATTTTGATTATGATACTAGCAGTAGTGCCAGTAGTTGTTCCACTTCATATATAACATGATGTGCCCAAGTGACCTTTAATTACCTTTAAATTAAGTACTGTATGGTAAAAAGGTGCAACTCATCTCAACCACTTTGTCTGATCATAACTAACAAACATCAACACACAATCCAGGGAACGCAGGAAGTGACTGACCCTTTTCCATCTCCTGTTTCATCAGCTTCACAGAGTTCCTGGAGCCCTTTGAGAGAGTCATTCAGCCAGAGGAGATGTGGCTTTACAAGAACCC
This sequence comes from Albula goreensis, assembly GCA_022829145.1. Lineage (NCBI taxonomy): Eukaryota > Metazoa > Chordata > Actinopteri > Albuliformes > Albulidae > Albula > Albula goreensis. The sequence goes on from CM040750.1 coordinate 19,861,509, forward strand.
ACTGGTGGAATCTGACCACATTCCAAAGAGGGTCATGTTTGTGAGTAGGATGCTCTCGTTTTTCCTCATTCACTAAAATGCTGTACAGGCAGCTGCCCCAGCGTTTGACACCTGAGTTCTACCTTACTACCAGGCCAGCACACAAGATAAATGAGAGCCGCACTTCATAATCTGAGCTGGAAATAAATGTTAATGAAGCATTGATAACTGCATTATAAATCTGAATCATACACTTTTTATTTAGTTCAACATTAATGACTGTGGGGTTATCACATTGCTAGTATATGATATCATATACAATGCCGTACATAATGTATAAATGTACTGTAATGAAACCAAAATGTATAAAAATACCATTCAATAAGGGCTGAGAGGCTGCACTTGAATCACATGTGCATAGTTTGATTGCAGATTGAAAAGATTGGAGTACAGAACCAGACCAAGAGAAAATGTGTTTTTGTCCCAGACTTATGTGTGAGCTCTGTATGTGTTTTTTTAGCATCCTTAATAAAAATAGCTAAAATAGTAAACAGACTAAACAGTGGTTAAGGTTTTCCCTGAACCAAAATGAGCCAATGCTTTTGCAGAAGGCTGGAGTCTTCCTGTGTTCTCACAGAAGCACTCTCTGCAGCAACATTGTCCTCATAAGAGCCGACTAAAAAAGGTCAGGATCTGATTTCAAGTCCCTGGGGACGTCCGTGATACTGCAGATAAGGATACTCTTAATCTGGGATCGTGGCAAAATATGCCACTGGCCCATTAATCCTGTCAGGAGTAATGATCAGTCTGGGCCACAGGTTGAACATCACTGTGTTCTTCGACCTATCTCTTCTCCTCCTCACTTTTATAATGAGAGTTAAGTGCTCATCAACTGTGATTAAACGTGCAGGGCAATTATTGATCAGCGTTTCTTGGATCAAACTCAAGCACCTCTCCCTGCAGTAAAGGATGCATCAAACATAATTTAAAAAATGAATGAAAAGTAATACTTCTGAACATTGTTCATTCATGAAACTTACCCAAATGTAATCATTTTTATTAAATGTTCACAAAATGGAGGTTGATTTCTTGGCAGGCAATCAGATATAAAGAAATCCATTGTTCTCTGTGTACTGTCATAAAATAAACAATTTAAACAATAGTAAGAGTTAATCAGCTTTTACAATTATGACCCACCCTCAACTGTAAGGTCACTGATGGTTACATTCACTGATAAATAATGACATAAGTGGTCTTAATTTTTCAGTACTTTTTTTTTTTACCACAGGCAGGCTAAAAACAAACCCAGAAAAACAATAGGGATACTGGCCTTGGTTCTCCCTGAGAAACTTCAGCCAACTCCAATCAGAAGAAGGGCAGAACTATATTTCTCAGCATGCACAATTAAGCCACAGAGACAATCACCTTGAGAGCTGAATGGCCATTCACAGAAGTGAGTACACTCATGGCTTATTAGCTGCGCTTTATGATTTTTTTAGGGCCTTATAAAAATGAAGGCAAATGTAATCAGTGCCCAAGGCCTCTTTAAATGATCAAGGGACTGATAAACAGACACACACACACACACACACACACACACACACACACACACACACAGACACACACACACACACACACACACACACACACACACACACACACACACACACACACACACACATACACACACACACACACACACACACACACACACACACGCACGCACACACACACACACACACCACACACACACACACACACACACACACACATACACACAAACACACACACACACACACACACACACACACACACACACACACACACACACACACATACACACAAACACACACACACACACACACACACACACACACACACACACACACACACATAGACAGAGCAAACCACATGCAGACATATGCAGCACGTGAGACAACATCACATGCTTCAGACAACAGTAGAATGAAAACCAGTAAGGAAAAATTAAGACTGGCAGTCTATGTCTTGGTGATTGACTGTGACTCTAAAATAAAATAAAAGACTGAAAATTTCACAAACAAAAAAACAACACACACACACACACACACGCACACACACACACACACACACGCACACGCACACACAAACACACACACACACACACACACACACACACACACACACACACACACACACACACACACACACATAGACAGAACCTAACATGCAGACATATGCTGGGAAGCATGGCGTGAGACAACATCACATGCTTCAGACAACAGTAGAATGAAAACCAGTAAGGAAAAATTAAGACTGGAAGCAGTCTATGTCTTGGTGATTGACTGTGACTCTAAAATAAAATAAAAGACTGAAAATTTCACAAAAAAAAACAACACACACACACACACACACACACAGACACACACACACACACACACACACACACACACACACACACACACACACACACACACACACACACACACACACACACACACACACACACACATCTCAACTGTTACAGGGGCAGTGAAAATTGTGCAATCCACAGTGGCTGCATAAATTGTTCTTTGCAGAGACAGAAGAAGGGTATGCGACAGTGGCCGGCATCATTACCTCACACAGCAGGCACAACCTTTCATTGAGCATTGCCTTTCCCAGTCAACGAGCAATACATTATTATTAAGCACACACCATAAGAAGTCACAACTCATTAAACTGCAAGTAAAATATGGAACAGGATCTTTTTAATAGAGTCTTAAGAGATCAAACTCTATATTCCTGCACTGCAGCACTAGATCACTAGCAAATAAACCCCACGGCTCTCCCCTTGTTTTACGAGCTCAATCACCTGCTTTTCCAAAATTTTGTAGGCAGTGGTGCCAGACAAATTGGTTGTCCCTGTGTCCTGTGTGCAAGACCTGGTCTTTGACAGACAGTTCTCAACCACTTTGTCTCCTGGACATGGCCTGTTTCACAGCCTTACTCCCACATAGAGGAGAAAAGAAGTGAAGGTTATCAGGATTAATGCCATGGAAATGAGTAAAAAAGAAAGAGAAAAGAGAATAAAGACAGCGCTAAAGAAGCAGGACAGAAATTTTATAAAATCATTTGCTCATTAGATTTGTTCAGCCAAACTTTTATGCTTTTAAAGATGGTTGTGGCAATACTAGAGAAATGTATTTTGTACACAGTATGATTTATATTTCAGTTTTCTCTGGTCTGATAACTGCAGTGCTGGCAGTTTTATTCATTCCAAATATGGGAGCAGTGATACAATTACTGACTGGCATCTAAAATTAATTAACACTTCTTTAAGTGATAATAATCACCAGGGTAAAAAATACACAAACTGCAACTACTGACCAGGCAACAGTAACCTTGCCTTTGCATTTTGGACCCAAGAGAATGACAATAAATCGTTCTTGTGGCAGCTCATTTTGTGCAACATGAATTAAAACCCTTTGCCACAGATGACAGCCACAAGACTCCCAGTCGTAACTGAGGTAATTCTGAGCACAATAAGGGCTGCTACTTGTGAAAAAGCAATTTTGGTAGAGACTTCTCAGCAAGATTTAAAGACAAGACTGGTGTAATGTTGTCTATTTAAGTACCCACTTTCCTAGCTTATGTCATTTCATAATCACCCTGAATGGTATTTCTGCTATTCCCTATCTAGGCCATTTCGTTTCTCACCCCACTGGCAGTGATATTCGTTGTGAAGATCATACGGCGGACGGACAAAACAGAAATAAAAGAGGCATGTCTTGGTAAGGCACAGGGAATGTATCACTGAATACAAATATAAAAGCTGTTTTCCAGTCTTTCCATTCATAGTTAAGTTTGAGGTTATTTGTTTAATTCTCAACAAGCAGACTGTTTACAGGCAAACATTGTTTGTTTTTCAATTTTTTTGTGCTCTGCGGAGCATAATGGTGGAGAAAACAATGGAGGTTATTAATTAAACAAAATATTAAACTATCTTAATTTTGAGTCTGAAATCAGAGCTGACAATTAACATATCATGACGGTCAATACATTTTCAATAACTTCTAGGCCTGACCATGCATTTTCACACAAGTATGTATTGGGAATGTCTAATAATCTGGATTATGAGACACTTTATGCAATCTATGTTTTATTAGTGTCATTTTATACTATCATTGTTAGTTTTAATGGACCATTCAGACCCATCCTTATTCGAACAAACCATTAGTAAAATCATTACAGTTCATTCAGTCCATCTCATATGACAATGCAGTATTCTTTCTTGTAGTACAACACATGATTTTACAAATGTTGGGTTCGGTAAGACAAGAAACAGATTCTTTAGATTCGTATCAGTCTTTAGACCTGAATGTAAATAGGTTGATTCTAACTCATCCTTTATCACCCAGCATGCTATTTCCTGAAAGCCCATATTGGCCCATTAGGTATTCATGTCGGCACGACCCATCTAACTGAATAAACAGGGTCTTCAGTGTGGTAAATGTAATCTCTTTACCCTCTCCAGGAATTTGGTTATTGGTAATAAGCCTCATTATTACGAAAACAAGTCCCAAGGAGCCTGTTCTTATGAACAGCAAGAAAATTGTTCGCAAAGTGTGACAGAATTTTTGCTTTCAGTTTTTATTAAAATGCATATTTGCATCACTTTTTTACAAAAAAAAAAAGAAAAGAAAGAAGAGAAAATGATGCACTGTAAGTAATCTGTGTGTTTTGCCTCAGTTTAAAAGCTAATTGAATTCTTGGTCATGTTGAACTGGTCTCATTACGTTACCTTTCTCTGATGCGTTGAGCCATTCTGAATAACAAGCTGTTTAATGGCCGCGCACGGTTCCAGTCTGCTGGTATCGGGATTCAGAGATAATGCCGCTCTGCTCCAGTAACTGGCTGGGGAGGGAGAGAGGGTTATTATACAGAACACCACTGCCAGTCTCACCATCCTCAGCAGGTCCTAAATGAGCTGTTTACTCTATCCATTTTTTAAGGTTTTCTGTAGTTCAGTTTTGTATAGCAGCAAGTCAAATGCATGAATAATAGCGAAAATGCACTGTGCTGCTTTCCTTTTTATATTCAATAAAAAACCTGTAAGAAAACTGGCAAACATTTTTTTTTTCAGAAATAAAGTATTTCTGATTACTGTTACTATTCAGTTGTTTTTAATGATCTGTTTATCTGCCTATTTTCATGATATTTATCTGTTAGCTAGACTTTATGCTATCATGTCTGTATACGTTTTGAATAAACCAGAATGGGGTGCACAGGTATATGACTGCTGTAAGTTGGTGCATTCCCCAAATTCCCCTGAAATGGTTCATCTTCATACAAATGCATTGTAATGGTTTATAGTTTTGCCATGTCTACTTGCACAGGAATTCGGCACACAAGTACAATCATACATATTAAACTTGCTATATTACTGTGTTTTTCCTTTTTTACCTTATTTACAGTGTTAAACAGAATGTCCATTTGAAATGTAGTGCACAACAGACCTCAGACCAGAGGAGTTTCTGTGGTCCAGTGTGAAGCTGTAAACAATGCTGTAGTAAGAGGCTGAATCTTTCCCTTCTTTGGGTGCTGTCACAGCTTCTTGTTTACTCACACTTGAGAGATGCTCATGACTACAGACAGGTGTCTCTGTTGCCTAGAGGGGAGCGTAGCTGTGGTGGATTGGTTATGGGCTGTTTCTGGTTGCCTCCATTAGGCCCTTTGTAAAGTTACATTTGCTGTCTCATGAGGAAAAGACACTTTATTGGGCAGAGCTGTCATAGGGAGTTTTTGCTTCCCTAACTGTCTTTCTTTTCTGTTTAATCCATAGCCTTTAGGACAATGTATTCTCTGTTTTCTGTATTTATTTATTTTTTTGGTTTTTTTGTAGTTTTTCTGTTCCTTTGGCAGTTCATTTTACTGTACTGCTACCCAGTAGGTTGTTGGCCCATGTACAACTTTAAGTATTTAAGAGTTGCTCCATCTGGAACAGTTGCCATGGATACTTTAACTTGAGGATGACCAGAGGATCCCTTTCTGGCCATGTCCTTTTACAGCTAAATATGTAGCTATCACTACCTTTAAATGTCTGATTAATTATTACAACTAACTCTCTCCTCCCTCTGTCTTTCTGTTTGTGTCTATTCCAGCTGTGTCTCTGGCTCTGGCCTTGAATGGAGTCTTCACCAATACCATCAAATTGATAGTGGGCAGGTAAATTGTGTACATGTGAGGTAAATTTCATATGATGGCAATGGAAACAATAAAAGAATGGTCTGTGTACAGTATGAATCAGTGTGGGCCTGTACTGCTCCCTACAGGCCGAGGCCAGACTACTTCCATCGCTGTTTCCCTAATGGGCAGGTGAATCCTAATATGCTCTGCACAGGGGAGGCAGATCTGATAGCTGAGGGACGCAAGAGTTTTCCCAGTAGCCATTCCTCCTGTGAGTTTCCAGTTTTTTTTTCTTCCAGCTCAACATTACTGTACATAATAATGTAAACTGTCATATCTCTTTGTGAGGAATGTGATATGTTTTTAAAAAGCATATGATGAAAAACACACAGGGTTTTGGTCCTCTTTGCTGTCACACATCTGCATACCTGATTATGGCTTTTTGCTGTGGCAAGAGGAGCAATGTAAGTCATTGAAAAAAAGAACAACCTCAATCCTAGAACAACATTCTGAAAAAAACACTGTCTACTTGCTAATGTTCCAGTGCTATAACTTTGTGTTTCACACTTTCTCAAACAAAAGAGTCTCTTCACTTCTCATATAACTACACAATGAAATCTATTTGCCATATATTATTCTGAAACAAGACATCAGAAACAAGTGCTGGATGAATTTAGAGCAACTATGCACTGTTTAGACAGTGAGAAGCCTTGTCCTCCTTCTGCACTGAAACAGCCCTTTAACAGAAAAGTTCCCAAAAGCAGCCTGGAGGACCTATCCCATTGGAAGGGAAGGGTATGACGCAGCAGGGGATAGATTTAATGGAGTGATCTTCATTGTTTTGCACTGATTTTATTTGCTGTAATGGCTTATGTCATGCTGCCACTCAACAGTGATGTGAATTGTTATGACTGAGGGATGTTGGCACCACATGGGATATATATGACCAATGTTGGGCAGGCAGACTGTTGTGGATCAAATAGGATGTGAGATGATTGACAGTCTTCTCTGTGTGGCTTTAGCAGCACTTGAATTCACATTGCAGTGTATTGCAGGTGATTCCTGTTTTAGAGCTTACTTCTATATGCTAAAAAGACTGTATCAAGGAAGCTGTGGGACACTTTTCACCTTAGCATACAGTGACTCATTTTAGCTTCAAGATATTCATTTTTACCATGTGCTATCATCGTTTACGTGTACACTAACAGTCTGTCAACCTGAGTTTGTACAATTCACCATGAATTGCATTGTATTAATTGTAAAATAAATAAATAGTGTTATTTAAAGATAGTAAATCTAAATTTGTTTGAAAAGCAAAATAGCAGTTTACATGTGACCAATTTGATATGTAAAAGTTCAAAGGTTTAAACATTTTCTGTTTTCTGATAACTTGTATCTAAACCACATTTTGGTCATAATGTGTTTTTACAGAAACACTTCAATTTCACTGAATTGTTTCACAGTCCAGATAATAACTGAAATGAGAGGATTTGGCAGAAGTATGCTGTGATACTAAAGCTACATGGAAACCAATTAAAGCCACAGTCTGGGGATTATAGTTTAATAGAGTGTTGCATTGTTTTCATGATAATAAAAGTGAATAACAAAAGAAACATACCCGGGGGAAATTATTTTATGATTCACTTAAATTTACATTGATTTAATCAGGAAGATGCTCAAGGAACAGCTCTGTCAGATGAAAGTGAAAATAGGTTTTTTTTCCATGAGTCCTCATTTAAGGACTTCTGTCCTTTCTCCATACTCAGGTGTCCAGATTATGTGTCTGATTTTGATCAGTCTGATAAAATGTGACATTCAGTGCCCTGGGATGAATCTCGCCCCCCATGCCCCTCCGTATGAGGGTAAAGACCTGAATGGGCTTTGGTTTCTAAGAGCATACTGCACTATCTGAAGTCCTTTCTTCTCTGCTCTAAATGGCCTCATCAAGTCTCTCAGTTGTCATTATAGTTTGCAGCACTGATTGTGACCATTTTATTATTTCTGAACTCAATGGACAAAAACTGTGTCACATCTGCAGTGCAGTGATCATAAAGAGGAATGATACCATGATCAAATGCTTTGACAAAAGGTTTGGACAGATACTTCTGTTCGCAGTAATGGCTATAAAATTTGCTATTATTAACAGTTTGTGGAAGTTTGCTGAGTTTCCTTCATATAATGGCAATCAGACAAGACAAAAAGTATTTTTGCACAAGCAAGAACAAAAATATAATAAAAATACATATCCCCACCTCCTTCCCATAACTCTCTTTCTCACTAAGTGAAATAGGATTCTTCCCACACTGCAGGTAAATGACAAGTCTAGATGAGCTGAATTGTCTTTCACCAGTCATTCTTATGTTCTCATGTTTTGTGCGTGCAGGAAAATGTGAGTCCCATATGTGTAATGTTTCCAGGTTTAATGAGTATTTATGAAGACCACAGCAGCTGTATTGCCAGTGAACCATAGATGCTGTTGTTCAAAAGCTTTACTTACTTGAATGTCATCACTGAGCGCCAGAACTTTGATAAAACATACTTTTTCCTTAGAATATGATATCAGAAAACACAGTTTTGGGTATTTTAATGGTATTTGCTTTATGGTTCCTAGAGAACAAAATGCACAGTCTTCTTTTTCATTTGTATTCATCTACAGAATCTTTCAAGGTATTAAATAGGCTCAGTGGGCCAAGACATAATGAATCATTGTATGGCTTAGGTCTCTGCATGAGACCAAATTGTTCCTCAGTTTGTGCACAACTGTTTTTAATCTTTTGGAGTAGACCAATATGTACTCCATATAGAATAAACAGGGAGATCTTTGTAAGATGCTAGAGGAAAAAGGATACATACCAGACCACATATAATTATATTCCCAGATCTGATTCATTTTTAATTTTTGCACAGATAAAAGTTGTAAATAAAGAGTTGACACTCATACTATGTCAGAATCTTTTATATCTTGTAGAAATGACCATGGACTCCATTAAATGTGGCTTCACTGACCCTTGACATTCCATTATGTACTGTAGTACCTGCTATGCATAAAAACTCCAGTATATCCAGAGGGATTCATTATAGACACAGGCTATAGTGTGTCAGGTGGAGCTGGATGTAGACTCCTTTATATCAGGCATTACTCATCATGAATGCAGAGCTCCTATCTCAGACATGTTTCATCTTAATAATGTATCTCAGAATTCCTTAGGTGGCATTTGAAAAGAACCTTTCTATGCCATACCCTTTGTCTCATCAAATTTTAAATGGATTATAAATCGTTGGATTTGTCTTTTTACAGACATGAAATGAAGGCTTCATCTTTGGCTTAAAAGCTTAGATTTTTTTGTTTACAGGGAACACTTTGAAAGTACAAAAAAAAACCCTCTAAATTTCAAGCTCACCAGGAGAATTTAATTTCCGTTCTCTGTTCTCATTTTTAGCCCATAACCCATCAGGTGTGAGAGTTTCAGAGGAAGCTCTGTGCTGCTATATCGGTGCTCAGACTAATTACTTTATGGTCTGTTATGCCAGTGTGAGACTGAAGGTCCTTCTGCAGAGGACAGCGGCAGACTCCCTATGCCACTCATTCAGCATGAGGAATAATGACTCTTCTGCTCTCTGGGACTCCTGCCAGTATCTGACAGCACCGTATCTGTCTGAACCTACATGCTTGTGTCCCTCACACATGCCCCTCAGGGACACTCTGTGTCTCATGGGTATGCCTGCTTCCCTCAGGTACGCCCCTGTTCTCCAGCGACTCCAGACATAAGACTCCATAGTCCTCATGAGAGGAAATTTTTATTCACAGCTTGCACAAGACATACAAAGAGGCAGTGAGGTACAGACAAGAGAGACAAGGGAACAGGCGCAAAGAAAAATGTCATGCATGGAATTAATACTGAAAATGAGAAGTAATTGATAATTGCGATAGGAACAAGACTCCCGTTGAAAACCCATGTTGAATAAATATGCCCGATCATAAGTCTTTCCAGTAGGGGAGAGCTGAGTTGTCCTTATCTGTAAATATTGGTAGGAGATACGCCTCTCACAATGCCTAGTTCTCTGCCATTAAAATAATAATAGCAATAATAAAAAACACCATTTAAAAAATCAAGTCAAAAGTCACGGCATTGGCATCACATTGATGTCTACATCTGTTCCACCAACAAAATTATGTGTCAATGTGGGAGGTTCAGCTCCTGGGTAGAGTACAGCTATCACACTCTTGAGCAAGGTGCTTACCCTGAACTGCATCTGCAAATATCCAGCTATTTCAACAGATAATGTGTAAAATGTAAACTGTCTAAATCACTTTGGGATAAGAACACATGCTAAATGCCTGCAGCTGCTTTTTATAATAGTCTCGCTAGCTGTAGCAGATAATTTAGTTGCTTTGGGATGGTAAATACAAGTATTCTGCCTCATTTTATTTAGGTAAGAATAAAATAATCAAATTATAGATTTAGCAAAGCCAGTTAAAACATAAGAAGACTGTATTCAGTAGAATGAAATTGCATTCTGTCCTGAATTTCACACTCCTTTCCCAGCTCCACCTGTGTACATAAGCATTCACTTAGGCCTATTTATTTAGCTATATATTCTATGAATTTATGCATTTCTATCAATTCATTGCTTCAGCCCTTCTATTTTTTCACCAGTTTCTTGTGCAGATGGCAGAAATAATGGAATGAGTTCAGAAGAACCTACTATTCAATAAAAATAAATGTAGCCAAAATATTTATATCTTGTGAAAGATGAGAAAATGCATTTGTTAAACTTGTCAATGAATTTGGCAATGAGTTACACAGGCTTTCATTATTTTTATCATGATTGTTCCCTTTTTTCCCCAACCCAAACTCAACCTAACTTGTTGACCTCCTGCTCATAACCCTTTTATGCTGACCTCAGGAGGAGACATCTTTAGGCGCATAGTTTGTCCGGTTCACATCAGAACTCACTTCTGTCCACACCACAGAGGCACCACCAGTTACATACTGCCCATGTCATCAAAGCCTAATGAGGCCAACATGCTCACAGATTGTGCATCGGCAGGCCCCCAGTCTGACCAGGAGTGGCCGCTATAGAGCAGTGAGACCAGTAAAGCTAGCTGACTTAGACCTATCGTTTCCCAGGGAAGCTGGACTGATTGCGGCCTCATAAATGCCGATGGGACTTACACACTCAGTCACAGGCTTCAGACTTGCTTTAAGAACAGGCATCCTTATTGCATAAGCCACCCACAGGCCCCAGACAACCTTTTTACTAGTTATGTAATATGTTACATTGATAAGTTGCTAAAACTAACTAGAGTCCATAACACAACTGGTTTCTTACTCTGTGATGGCTATTTACAAGTGAAGACTTATGTACTGATGACCGAATTACATGGTAGCAATGCAGCTAAATATCTCATTAAACAATTAAATAAAAAAATAAATATCAGCAAGTAACCTTTATGGCCTATTTCATCTGAGGTAACAGACATCTGAAAAAATAGGCCAAGCAATGCTACATTCAAATATGTCACCAGTCTGAACTACAGGACAACATTGTAAATGATTCCTATGGTTCTCATGATTTCTGCAGCATGGAAAGGCAATACCATTTCTAAGTTTGGGTCTGGAGCATTTCAGTCAAGCTGCAGGGACTGACACGGGACCCTTATCAGCGCATGAAAATAATATCCATAATATTCAGAGAGGCTGTAATCTGTAGGGACTGAATTAAATCACTACAAAGGGACCTGTAAACTAAATTAGGAATTACTCTATGGACCATGGCATAGTCACTTCAAAGGAAGTATTTTTTTCCCTGAATAGCTATTGAGAACAGATATAGCCTAATACATGGGATATAAAGTTTTTTTTTATTATTATTTTATTTTTCTTTTACTTTCAATATTGATATTGCAATGTGGAAGTTAAGCATAAATTCAATATTAAAATGTATTAAAAATGTATGTGAAAATATACACAGGAGCAGAAATTATATTCCGTACAAGACATGGAGGAAATCTAACTGAGAATATTGCTTCAGATACATAGGAACATGTTCATATGAAAAAAGTGGGACATTTTCACAGAATTTTCACTTCTGTGTTGCACTCTGGTCCAGACAAACATCATTTTGATTAAACTAAACATTGTGAACAATAATAGTTTGCCTCCTTTGTCCTTTCTAATCATAATGCAAACTTGCTCAGCAACTGTCAAACTTTTAAGAAGAATGTAGCTAAGTTCTCGGCTTGCAAGCTAAGTTTTAATGTGGTCCTCCATTTTTCTGTAGTAGAGGCAGCATTTTGGAATGGTTCTGACAAAATTGAACAATATTAGCTTTGGGAACAAGAAATCCTGGTAAAATTAATCTGGCAGTGTACCTGGATTTGTGTTGGAAAGTAGCCCTGCAGTGTATGAGTGTAGCTTTGCAGCCGATTTCACCCACTCAAGGCACTGAAAGGCAGTCAGGATAGGGAATCACAAGTACATTTCTGTTGTATTATGGGATTTCCTAAAATAAGAACAATCTTCCAAGTCGCATTGTTTAACTTTATTTGTAAATAGCTAACTAATCTGTATATAATGTATTGTGTTGTGAAAAAGGTGTTCAGACTCAGATTCAGCCCTCCCTCCCAGGCTGTTCTGCCGATCTAATATGTGTGCTGGTTTTCATTCTAAATGAATATTCAATCCCCACGGTCTCATGGTCTCTTAAATATGTCATTTGTATGAGGCCATTTACAATGTACTGCCCTCTGTAGCCACATTATGCATATACTGTATATGCAGCCAACTTATTTAAAGATTTGACTGTCACCCAAATTCATTCTCATTTGACTAATGTGATGTGCTCTGTGTGTATGCCTGTTTCTGCAGACAGAGATGTTTGCCAGACTGATTGATTGATTGATAGAGGCAATCACACTAACTGCTGAAAGTAAATGGTAGAATCAATGTTATAAGGCTGGCTGCGTTCCTCAACTTGATTTCCAGCTTTTATAGAAGTCACAATAAATACCATATTCATTTAATCAGATGGAAATTATATACAGTGTTTAAAGCCTAACCTTCAAAACCTACTCTTAAAGGTAAACTTTGGCACAAAGTGATAATAATAAGCCAGACGGTTTAACTTGATATTTCATGAGGTCAGTAATATAAATTTGAATGTGAATGTTTCTGCAGTGCCACAAGCTATAGTTTTCTTCAAAGTGTGCCTAAATCCTAAACTCATGTTGATTATTATAGTCTTTGATTGTTGTTTTATGAAGATACAGTTCCAAGGAAGGCAAATATTGTGTACATTATATCAATACAAGAAACTCTACAGACTAGAAACAGGAGGCTCTCAGGGTTAACATTCAGTGGAATGATCGGTGAAGTTAAATGTCTCTGTTCACTCAAGTACTTTACGACTGATATAAACTTATACTTTCCTGTTTTGTTAAATGCTGTGTTAAATAGACAGCTCTTGATGTATAAGAAATGGTCAGTTCTGTTGTGAATTTGAAAAAGAGGAAACTATCCCAGAAGTACAGGAAATATCAGAATTACCCCTTGTTATTTATTCATGTATCCGACAGACTGTCTGGGTCTATGAATAAATTAACACACTTATGAATACCAGTTTAGCCCTCAACTATACTAAAAATTGAAGAAGTCTCTATATAAGAAGAGGACAAAAAGGAAAGAAAATGTTTGCAGAACGCAGCAATATCCTCGAAGAAAATAGTCTTGAAATTCTCAGAAGATCCCCCTCAAGGAATTAAAATAACAGCAAATTGTACAACACCTTAATTTACATTCCAGACCTTTTCCAAGGCAGCCTCATAGTCACAGAACTCAGCCACTCACCTACTATCCCTCACCTTTGTTCATTCCTGGGCTGGGCTGGGCTGGGCTGGGCTGGGCTGAGCTGTCACAGCCATGTTAAACCAATTATCTGTCACCATGCCAAACTGCAGGATCAATAAAAAGAGGCGCTGGAGAGAGGCGTGCTTTGTGTATTTAACTCGTCTTACAGCTGATCACCCTCTGGCTCTGGGCAGGGTGAATTAAATATGCAAAGCAAAACCGCAGACATACAAAGTTCCTGTCTCTGGGCAATGGCAAGGGTCAGAAAGTCCAAAAGAGCAGTGGCGAGCAGGAGGTATTTAGACAGGAGCTATTTATAGAGACAGATACAAGCTGCTGACCCAAGCTCTTACTTCTGAGACAGAGTCAGGGCACTGACATGGCTCTGCCCAGAAGAGCAGCCCTGTCCTCTGCATGCTAATCACCCTGAAATAAATGGTGAGACCTGTTAACAAAAAGGGAAACATGTTCATGGTATAAGCTGTAAATCATTGAATTTATGATGCTCAGAAGAATATAGAAAAGTTGGCATCTCAATTGTTTTTCTTAGTTTGTGTGAACATTGTCATGTTTTTAGATTATTTATACATGAGAAGTTGGGTATGATTAGATGGGACATTTCCTAATTTATAATTGGATAATTTGATATTTGGGTATTTTAAAACATTTTTATAAGATGGTCATACAGTATACGTATGTTTTTATTAAACAGAACTGAACTCTATGAAACATACTTTTAAATATTTTTAAAAGTCATTGAATACTTCCTGTTGTTTATAACTTGGGCTGCATAGTGGTGAGGGAAATATTAGGAACAGTCTTGGTCATAAACCCTGTGGGCGTAGCTTTATAGCACTTAAGCAGTAATATGTGGTAATGTGATTGCATGCCTATCTGCTTTTACTGCAGAGCACAGAACGATAGAAAGTTCTGTGAGGGCTATCGAGCTTAATGACATGTCGAGTGGGTACCTGGATGGCACACACTGTCTCTCATGTCTCATGTCTGCTTACTGTGGCGACAACTAAGATGTTGGCAAATAAGAGGGGTATCAACAGATTCATGAGACTCCACTCATCCAAAGACTTTTAGGACATTTTTATTATTAATTTATTTTTAATTTACCCTCTCAACATTTTGTCCTCTTTAATTTTCTATGAAATATGGAATCACCAGTTGTGCCCATAGGCAAGAAGCACGGCATCTGTTGAGCAGAGACTCCCTTGAATTTGCAGGCAGTGAGAGCTAGCACTGATTGAAGGAGGTGGGTATCCATCACTGATACCACTGATCGCAATATCTCTAACAGAGTCCACTTGATAGCCTTTGAGCCCCTGGAAAATCATTTGGAGGGAACTAATTTACCTTAGGAACCCTGCTTACCTTGAACACACCCTGCCCTTGAGGGTGTGGTATAAGGTGAGTTTATTCTTATTGAGAACATTTTGGACCAGGTTTCAGCCACCTCTGGCTAGCTGTAAACCCCTCAAAGAATTATCCAATAAATGCCACCAGTACCTAAAAGCATGCCACTATGCGAAATTGTCATTAAAGGGGACTCAACAAAATATAAAAGAAATTGTTTTTGCAAGTTTTGTTGTGTATATAATTCCCTAATCAAATTTTTCATGAGCAATTATCTTTCATGCAAGTAATTGGTTTCTGCTCCCAGTGTCTAGATGTTTCCGTTTGAGTGTTTATTAAATATCTTTGTTACAAAATTTATTTTATTTTACCTTTGTTTACCTGCTTAGTCAACAGTTTTTCTCCCATTCTTAAATAAATTACCAGATTGTTAAGAGATTGCATCAAAATTAGCAGAGGAAAAAAAGTTGACTCAGGCTAGATGAAAACCTGCTTCCAGCTCTGAAAACTTTCACAATAACCTTGTGCTCATTTGAAGATAAGATAAGCAATCAAAGTTTTTTGTTAATGGCCCAGAATCTCATTATTCTCCCTTCCTGTTTATTCTTGGAGGAATTACTTTATTGTGGTATAAATATGTATGAAGCGGCTTTAATTACGATGGTTCCCTCTTTATGAGTCTCGGTTCTCAGCCGCTGTGGCGTTAACTGTGGCGTGGCTGTGGGGACAGATGAGGCTTCAGTCTGAAGCTTCAGACTTTGCAGTTGGGGTTTAATGGATGACATGCAATGGCTGGGGCAGGGGGGCTCTCGCTGTATCAGGTGTAGGGGTGTGCACTATGACATCTCCTCATCAGCGATCTCCCTCTCTACATTCCAGCAATTTCAACACCAAACAACAATATGGCTTCCATTTATGGCGGCTTTGATGGTGGGTTCGAGAGAAATGGTCTGAGTCAAGGACAAAGATGACACTCTGGGTGAAGAGAAATCTTGGCACAGTGGTCCTCCTGTGCATTTCTTATCGCTTCAGCTGTCACCTCTACTTTTAATGGTTTAATGAATCCAACCCCTTTCATTACTATAAATGTGGTATTTTACCTTACTAATAGTAAACTTCAGGTAGATAAATATTCTTGCTGAAAAGTGTTTGTGCAAATGCTGAAGATTAAAATGGAAAAGGTTGATTGGAACAATTATACCACAGAAATTGGCAGGAACAAGGGGAATGGTGTACAGCAGCCCCTTTGCTGACTCTATTGACTTGGAGTGTTACACTTCAGGGCAGTGAAAAAAAATGTAGCCAGCTAAACAATTGAGAGAAGCAGGCAAGCCCAAGTTTGTTGTTAATTTTTATGTTTCAGCCCTGTTGCTGCTCCTGTGCTTCAGTTTGACTCAGTACCAAGTTTTATCAAAGGCCACCTGGGTTCTCCCGGCCCATGTGCGTCCTGAAGGGAGAGCTGGAAAACTGGGTGCCAAGGGGCAGCTAATGTGCCATCAGAAAAACACTATCTCTGTTCTGCCCGCATGCTCTGCCCTGCATTCTGATCCAGCCTCAGCACCTGTGAGCCAACCGGACATGCTAACCAGCACGTTAATACGGCACTGTGGGAATGTACTTTCACTGAGCAAAACATGTATGAGACCCTTCCCCCAAAAGAGACAGATTGAAGAGACAGCTTCAACAAAACAATAATGTTTAGGTGTAAATTTCAGTTAGAATATTAGCTGTTTGTAATTCTTTTATTCTAAGTCAGTGTCTTTTGTGTGAATAAGGTAAAGACTGTTTATCCTGTTAATTGAATTTCTTTCTATTGATTGTCATGCACTTGTTAATATTTTCTCCTACTATTTCTGTAAACAAAATGTGTCCAAGATGAAAAGGCTCAGATGTTCTGGTCCCACCTGTTAATGTTCCATTGTTTCGCTGTCAGTACAGGAGGAAGGTATGCTACCTGCCACAGCTAACAGCATCAGAGGGTGTAATTATGGTAGAGAAAAGAAGATTATTAAATACTTCAATGCCAGTTTCCTTGCAAGCAAAAGGAAAGGGAAGACTGTCCTCTCAGCCCCTCTCATTTTCTTGTGTCATAGATGCTATATAGTTAGGTATTATATTTACAAAAATTACAACAGTATATTCAGACGATCACACAAT
This sequence comes from Albula goreensis, assembly GCA_022829145.1. Taxonomy (NCBI): domain Eukaryota; kingdom Metazoa; phylum Chordata; class Actinopteri; order Albuliformes; family Albulidae; genus Albula; species Albula goreensis. Next base: position 19,879,007 of record CM040750.1, read on the forward strand.
AACACAACTTTGCTATATAATTAGGATAATTGTGATTAAAAGTCACAGTGAGCTTTAGTCTCTTTTGACACCTCTGTAAAATGTAACAGGCACTGGTTGAGTTATTTCTGGAGTTCTAGTGTAAACATAATTAGTGGGTGAATCGAGAAAAACATTTCAGTATGACATTAGTGTATGATATGCTCATGCTTGTGTCGCACTTGCTTCCACACAAAACCCCATGCACACATACATGAATCTCTCTCTCTCTCTCTCTCTCTCTCTCTCTCGCTCTCGCTCTCTCTCTCTTAGCTGCACTTAGCTGCTCTTTGGTATATGCATCTGGTTTTCCAGCCGAGTGACAAATCGCCAGCTGATCTTTGTTACCCTGTCGCCAGCTGTAAAGTAATGGCCTGGTCTCGACGTGGGCTTCCTCAGCTCCGTCACAGGACTTTTAATTCACACACAATTAGAATGCAGCTCAGTGGCGCCTTCCTTATCCCCTCTGCCATCTTGTGAAAGCCACCTCCCTCAAGACCTCCTGGAGCATTTCTGCTGCTGCCCTGCCATTTGTAACAAGGCCTTTCAGGATCACAATAACCTTTTTCCAACAACGAGGAGATCCCTCAGGCAGACAAGGTGCTTTTTCTCCATGCTGCCACGACTGTTTGGCAACATTATCACGTCAGTGTGGCTGCACTGTTATGGATACTCTTCTGTTTGCCTGGTCTGTCTCTGTAGTTGTAGATGAAAAATTCAGGACCGGCCTAGTTGCCTAGAGGGCTGAAGGAAAACACCAGAGGTCAACGAAATTAAACTGAGTAACTGTTTTGATGCATGTAAGATATGGCGTTTGGAATCAAAAAAACATTTTCAACTACTGAACAGTTACCTTGCTGGGAAGTAATTGCTTTTTTAGCCTGCTTGTCTATATACACAGCTATTTGGAAGTTTATAAAAGGTCTTTCGTTAAGAAACACCTGCTTGATAGTTTCTGTTGTAAACTCTGAGGTGTAGATGTAAAACAGGATGGTAGTTGGCAGACATTGGCAGACAGAGATTATCTCAGGAAGCTGTAAGAGGGATTGTGAGCTGAAAGAGGAGCATGGCTGGTCTGGTGCGCTGTTTCGCTGGTTATGCTGAATCACTGCTGACTGTTTTCAGCTCTCAATACAGCGACTGTGAGCCATAACATTATCGCTGGAGACCTAGATAACTCCATTGTGGATTTAAACTCTGCAGTCTACTGTTAGATGACAGGGAGGGAGCTGGGGGAAAGCTCCATTTACCATCAAATCATATTGGCTCAGGGAACCTGCAACAAAGCGACAATACATTTTATACATGGTTGTCATTTCTGTGATAATCGTAGTAATGGAAGGACTGAAGGTTCTGAAGGGGCTGAAGGTTCAATTTACAAAGGTCCACATTTACTACATGGATTCTGTAAGGTCTCCAGGTTACACCATTTTTTGCCCCTTTAGTGAGTAGTAAGATTATAATTAAGTCCATTAAGGAGCAGCAAATTGTTCCAAATGCTATGAAGAACACTATACAGCAGAGAAGATGACTCATCTGATTTTTTTTTCCATTTTCTTTTTTATATTTTTGTAGTTAAGTCAGCTCCATATAACCTTGATAAAGCGATGATAAGTTAAGGGAAAAAAAATATCCAACTCCACATTTTCATATCTGCTCATGTTTGATTTATTGCAATTTCAACCAGTCTCATATTTTAATTTGAAAGTGCATGGAGGTTTACAGTGATCTCCTTGAGTATGAGGAATGTAATGAAAGCTGGAAGATGCTCTCTTAATTTACTTCCAAAGTTTTCATTCGATGCCATGTGTACATTGCACCGAACCAACAGGAGATCGTTGCTGCCAGAGACAGCATCGGCCTTGTTGAAACGTGTTATTAATGAGCTGTGGGCCTACTGCAGAATCAAAAGGCTTATTGCGGTTTATTATTTCTCTGCGGAGTTGCCAGGGCAACAGGTTGAAAGTAATAAAGCAAGTGGTAAGCGCTCCGGGATTTATGGGTTATCATCCATCCGGAGGGCCTGTGTGTGTCTACAGGGATGGTCAGGGCTAAGAGGCAAAAAACAGGCAAAAAAAAAAAAATAGAGAGGAGTAACAAGGATTGTTACAGACACATCCAGAAAAAGAGAGGGGAGCATTTCCACCCTCAGAGAAAGAGAGGGATGAAAGAAGAGAGAGAGTGTTAGAGAGAAATTATGAGGCTGAATGATCTAAGAAATTTTGCCTGGATCTTATTCTCACCGTTTAAAAAATCTAATCTTCCCACTAGTGATGAGGATCATGCTTTATTTCATTATTTCACTCAATTGCTTAAATTTCAACTCTCCCTCCAGGTCTCTGTCTCCCTGTTACTTTCTGTGTGCTTCTCACCTTCCTCTGTCAAACAGGAATTACAGCAGCTCTCACTTGGTGTATTATCTTTCACTTATACATTTATCATGAGGAGGCATGAGTCATGGATCAGACATCACTGTGTTCAGGAGTGTAAGGCCAAGGCGCAGAGATTCTGCACTGTATTTCTCTCTCTCTGAACATACATTTGTGGATATTGCCAAAGCATACAACAATACATATGAAATGCCAATGCATGTGAAAACTTCAGATCATTAAACATTAGATAACTAAGATAACCATGATATACTGTATAGTCATATGCATGATGTTATGCATATGCGTTTTCATATGTTTCCTGTTTTCTCTCTCTCATCTTCAGTTGCATTCTCTGGCCTGGGCTTCACCTCCTTCTACCTGGCTGGAAAGCTGCAGTGCTTCACGGACAGTGGGCGTGGCCGCAGCTGGCGGCTCTGCGCCATGGTGCTGCCCCTCTACAGTGCCATGATGATCGCCCTCTCTCGCACCTGCGACTACAAGCACCACTGGCAAGGCAAGTTCAGTGCCAGGGAAGCACGCCAAGCTGGCACAGCAGGATGCATATGTATGTTTATTGTCTGATGAGCCGAGTCCCATGCTTCATGACTCAGTTCACAGGGCTGAAGCATTTCTGTTATGATTCTCCTGAAGAGCATTTTCACAAGTTTGACAACAGTGCTCAGATTGGGAATGAAAAAGATACAGTTTTAAGAGAACGCTAGCTCATGTATCAAAGAACAGTATTTAATCTGCCACATCCCTGTATTTCTATAGGAAGTGGGTGGTGAATGCATGCCTATCAGCTTTAGCTATATGTAAGGGATGGATGGGGCAACTCCTCCATAAACATCAGGTCTTTTGATATGTGTTTACATGTAAGGGAATTGCTATTGCAGAGTATGTCTAACAATACTGAATAGCATCATTCAGCACAACACTTTAACTACCCAGTGTTGTGGAAAACTGATTCAGGATTCACAAATGACTCCAGTGCTGGAAATCCAGTGTATGTTTAAATCACATAGAAGAAAGCCAATCCTGTTCTTTTTGGTAAGTATGCACTGTACTCATAACCATGGTAAATGCAGTGTTATGCTTATTGTCCATTGTGCAGCTGGTAGACTGCTTTGATCATGTCTGGGTAGATTATTTTCAGCCAGTCTTACTACATAACCGACACTGACACACAGCTCTTTGACAGAGTGGTTTGTGGAAGTCACAGTTATCTGAGAATAGACATTAGGCATCTGCTTCCTCCTGACCATACCAGAGGTACAAGATGTCACCGTCAAGGGCTCCAAACAGCAGTAGGATTTCTGCTGTCAGTGTGTGCCCCTCCCTCTCACTCACCTCCAAAATCAGCGAGGACTTTTACTTAGTGCATCTTTCTATTTTTCTCTCCCTTTTGTAAGGAGAGTCAAGCAATCAGCTGGCAGCCTAAAGTATAGGGAAACACTACAACTGTCAGGCACTGTTCTTTATTTCAACTGAGATCTTCCTATACATTCGGTCACTGTTACACACATTCTGTTGTGTATGTGTGTGTGTGTGTGTGTGTGTGTGTGTGTGTGTGTGTGTGTGTGTGTGTGTGTGTGTGTGTGTGTGTGTGTGTGTGTGTGTGTGTGTGTGTGTGTTTTACCTTTTAAAAAACCTATTTGTACTGTACTGTACCTTTTTACTTGGAAGGTGTCTCAAGATCTAGGGAAACTCATTTGAATTCTACATGGGTAAATGATGAATTGATGAGAAGCACCAGCAAGATTGTATTTCATGACAACATGATCAGCCGCTGACTGCCTCCAAGTAGATCAGTGTTTTTTTATCCACCTCAGGCCAATCTATAATTTTTTATGATACTGCTCAGAGCCGCAACTCCAGATTTGAGTTTTCACATCCTAGCAGCCTGAGATGTCTATTTTCTGCAATACCATGTAAAATACTTTATGTTAAAAATGCATGTAGAGATGTTTTCCATTTATATGCAAGCACCTTCACTGAACCACAAAGGGAAATATATGTCTGCAATTATATTCAGGGAAAAAATTAATAAGCATAGAAAATGCACCTGAGGAAAACAGCTTCACTGAATCTACTAGACACACACTAATTAGCTGTATAATATTTATTTAGATAATTACCGATTAGATCTATAGACTTAATAGAAACATATGACAAGAAACAAATTGCAAAACCATCTTAACACAAGTCAGCCTGAGGTATGTGATAGTCTGTGTGGAGTGTGCCGCCAGCCCAGGAATCTCTGCTGGTCATTAAAATATAAATAATAAAATGAACAGTGCTGCGCCCCATTAAACGTGATAGGCACAATCTGGGTCGTCAGTAAACACAGGATGCAAACTCACATTAGCCTACCCTATGAACCGTGCTGATTGAATGAGAGCGATTTTCCACCTGGTTCTAGCCGGTCATAATTCTTGAAATTCCACAGACAGAAATTTAGCTGGAGTGTTGGTGACGGGGGGTTGGAAGGTGCAGATTGTCGATTGTCTCCTAATTTATGCAGAAACAACTGGATAACAACAAAAACTCCTAAAATCCTTATTGCAAAGATAAATGATGCATACACAATATGTATGTGCATACGAGCCAGAGTAACATTGCTGCATTGGCATTCTGCACTGACGAATTTAGAGAAGTAAATAGAGACACTGTAGAATCTATTGTTAGTTGAACAGAGTTATAGCTCAAGCTAAAAAGACATTCCTTGCAAATCGCTGCGGAGTGCTACCATAAAAACTCCCCTGGTAAACAAAAATAAACAATGACTTATAATTTGTCATTGGCCTAGCCAGGCAGAGGTGACACATCTCTCTGTCAGAAAGAATTGCTCAAGCATTGCTGGGAGGGAGTTGTCACCCACAATATGCACATAGTGAGGCATAGTGACATACTATCAAGGCTCTTAACCACTCCTGTTTTCAAAAATAGTATGGAGATATTCAAACCACACAATTGTGACATCACATGAAAAAAAGAACAGATATGCAGTTGCCCACAGGCCCACAAGGATGTGCTGTCTTTGCAGAGCTAAGCCATTGCATAACACATTCAGGGCTATGAACCCTCTTGGCCTTGTTTTGCTCCAGCCTGATATAAACAGTTCTCTGTGATAGAGCAGTACAGCTGCTCTTGCATTGGTAGACAGGAACTCAGAAGACAAAAGTGTGTGGGTCTGGAAGGCTACAGTCTTAAAGAAACTCTGCACAGTCTATGTATGTATGTATGTATGTATGTATGTATGTATGTATGTATGTATGTATACATGTGTCTGTCTGTCTGTCTTTCTGTCCATCTATTTATCTATCTATATGAATAATAATACACATATCTGACAGTACAGAGCAGTAACTATTGGTATGACCGGAGTAAAAACTGGGTGTGGATACAAACTGGTAATCAGAGACTTGAAGCAATCATTGCTTTCACTGAGAAGTAGAAGTTATTTGCTTTTTGAAGAGAAATTGGGATTTCGATCGGAGGGATATTTGGTAATAGCATGCAAAGGATTTTCACAGAAGCCTGAATACTGATAGAGATGTGCAAGGAATTCAGAAGAAGGCCTGTCTGGGGTTCTGTAACCATGCAATGCTACTGAGGGCAAGATGAGAAAACCACATACTAGAACTGGTGTGTTCTCTGTATGTTTGATCTACTGTTCCAGTGTCAAAACAGATTAAACAGGTGTTTTAGTCAGTCATATCAACTTACCCTTCCCATAGTTTTAGGAACTGTGGGAGCAAATAAAACAGTACCAGCAGTTCCAAACAAATCTGAAGATTTTATCAACATTAATCCTTAACTTTGAATTGCATTTAAGTGCAACTTTTTTCTTCACAAACGCAAAATGACAGGTTCATTTTGGTGATAGATGAACACATCAAACTCTGCTTATAAATAAAAAAATTTCTCTGATTCAAATTAAGGACAGCTGAGGACTCTAGACCACGGTGTTTGAGGAGTTCAGGAGCGGTAGAGAAAACGTAGCAGTCAGTCTACATTTAAGTCTTTTCAGGTGTTTGACCACAGCCGCTTATCTCCCTCCTCTCTGCCAGATGCCTTGGTTGGGGGAATAATTGGCCTGGCCTTTGCCTACATCTGTTACCGGCAGCACTACCCACCTTTTCTGCACATAGACTGCCACCTGCCTTACGCCAGTCTGGCCCCCGCGCCCAGCACCACCCAAGAAGAGCCCCAGCCCACCGACAATGCCACTGGCCTTCCCCTGGAGGGACTGACAGAGGGACCCGTATGACTAACACAGACCCTGTCACCAACCCCCTCCCCACGTGGACTACAAGCCACATGGACTACTAGCACTTAAACATTCCAGTGGACTCCTTCTCATCTGTCTCCTCCTCATCCTCTTCCTCTGTTTTTTTTACTTAGTGTGAACTCATGGAAACAGCAGCATGTAACTGAGCTGGACAGAGCAAAACAAAACACAAATACACGCATGCACTTGCAAACCTGTGAATGCACACAAACATACACACACATACACACGTACATGCACACACACATATCCACACCCCCACACACAGAGACAAAAGGAAACTATTGCAACCTTAGCAACATCATCAAGGAATTAAAATACCATTTTTGAGCCCTGCAGATGTTATGTCTGATATCCCTTTGTCTCAGCCCTGCTGTTAGAATGATACTTATGCTTCAGAGGCCAGCCCATATCACAGATAAAACAGGCAAGACATTCCAACAGTTACTGAGTTCTGGTTTGCCCTTGACTTCCTCTGAGTTCTTCAGAGAAAATGAATGGGCTAGCCGACATGCGTGGTAAACGTTGGGTGGCAAATTACTTTTATAAATCATCCATGCTGAAATAAATCCTAAAGTATATTAGGGGACTGTCAATATTCTGACCTCTAAGTCATCATCCCAAAGTAGATTTTTGACGTGTGTTGTGCCCTAGCCAGCAATACTCTGGTTCTGCCTGTCTGAGCTGGAAAATAGGACCCCTCCTGGACCCCTCAATTAAGAAAGTGACTGGCTGTGCACAGCAACACAATGGTTAATAAACCTGATTTGTTCTTCACAGGATTTCTGCTCTCTGACAAGACTTACTTTCCCGCTCCCACTCTCACCCTCCCCTTTCCCCTCAAATTTCTTCCTTCCTCCCCTCTTTCCTGCTTTCTCTTAAAATCTGGTGTATTTGCTTTTCAAAAACTGACTTTAAATTTGACTGTAGATTAGAGGTCAGTGAGGGGAATGAATGCTATCTTCACAAAAACTAGAGGACAAACAAAACCTACACTCTGAACTTGAATTAATTCACATTAGGTGAGTAGGGCCAGAATTACCATACATAAAATTAAGGCCAAACAAAAATGAAGCATCCCACATCAGCCATGGCAAAAATAAGTTTTTTTGTTCTTTAGGTATTGCAAATAGACACTTCAAAAAGGTCAAACCTTGCATTAACATGGTGAAATTTCTAAAGTGGTATTTAAACATTATGATCACGTTACAGCTTAAATGTGTCAGAATAGTGGCAAGTGCACAACAGTTCAGTTCTTCACTGAGAGCAAACACCAAAGATAGCAGTTTATAAATAATGAATAAATGATTCATTCATTGGGGAATTGTATATTCAGAGGGAAGCAACCAATTTAAACAGAATTTCAATAAATTAATAATACATAATTTAGTATAGGAAAATTGGTTATTAATACTCTACTATTGTAGAGTGTTGGGCATAAAAAGGCCTTCAAGGATTTAATTTAAAATCCAAGAGTATGAACCTGAGGAAGTGAATATTATGAATTCATCTCCTAGCTAGCACATGGTGTTCTTATAACACTGCTGGCATGCTACTGCATTGCTATAACATTTAAATACAATTTTGATAATGAGGTGAGATCATATGTTTTTACCTGGTTTCCATTGCCATCATGACTGATCTTCAGTTTGTGGCTTTAAGAGGCCTAACCCTTCACAAACTGTCCATCACCATGTTTTTTTTTTCTGTGCAGCTAAAACAACCTGAGTATCTTCAAGAAAGGATTACAGAAAGGTTATTACTTGTCATGGAAGACTTGTACAAACTGGAATTTAAAAGCTTTCCTATGCACCTCATATTTAATGACACTCAAGGGCATATATTCTGCAATATACAGTTAACACAAAAGGTATATGGTCTCTAAGAGTGTTCACTGCACTGTAGAAATGTAGAACAGGGGCTTCAAAGTCCAGTCTTAGCAGACTACAGTGTCTGATGGTTTCCTGTTTGCTTCAACAGTGAATTTCTTAAATTAATCCATTTATGAACTAAAGAATGTACAATCCTCATTTAAATGTTTCTAAATTGTCTGCTGATATAAAGGTAACCAGGAAGAAGCCTGCAGCACTGAAGCTTGAGATCCCTGATCTCCAACAATGGGCTCAGGTTGCTCTACTTTCCCTCTTTTGACATGAATAGATAAACATAAACACAATGTCAAGAATCCCCACAATCCATCACTTTACAGATTGGATGATTTTTGTAGAGTTGTCTTCAGGCATTATATATGTGGATTGAGCTTCTGATTCAGTGGCAATGGATTCAAATTTCAAGCATGAAGTTTAATTTGAAGAGCCTTCACTTCTATGGTAAATGATTTGTGGTACTGCAGGTGCTAAACAATTAAGAATGATTTACTTTATATGAGTTTAGAGGAATGCCGCCACTCTGCTAAAGTCTTACATAGGTGATGTATAATATTCTCACAACATGGCTGTAATGTTGAAATAATGTTACAATTCACCCCATGTCATAATCACAAAGCAGTCAGTTGTGCTAATATGAGTACATTGCACTAATGTTCTGGGAACATTGTGTGCTTGCTGCAGCTTGAGAGTTAGTCTATATGTTTCATACAAGTCCTGCTTGTATAACAATGAAAAACATCACATTTTTTCTTGTTTGGAGAAATTTGTTTTTTGGAGAAAAAACTGAAGAAAATAAAACCAGTGTATAACTGTCATACATAAGAAAGAAAAGAATATGTCTGATAGCATAATAGAGTCATTGACCATGGCATGCTAGTACCATTTGTGGAAAAGAGAATATTTTATATATGAAAGCATGTCTTACTATGATAGCACTTAAAATGGTGCATTGCTATTTATATATGTACACATAACAATGAAATTCAACCATGTGAATATAGTGTATGAACACAGAAAGTGGAGGTAGATTTTTACACACAAGTCAGCATATAAAATAAAATAATGATTTATCTTTTTGAAAAGGAATGTGGAACAATTCACAGCTGCAATGTGGGGATCACAGTAGAATTCTAGAGCTATGGATGCCTTCAGTGTGGGGTCATATGTGAAATGCACTCACCACATATTATTTCAGAAATGCGTTACTAAGTACAAGTCAATGGGACTGATGTGATGGAAACGCTTGATAAAAAAATAATAATGTAAAAACTTGACTATAACTAAAATCTAGCTATGTTTTTTGTCTTCAGAATCACTATAGCTGTCTACTGTTAGCCTTTTTATGAAAGAAAATAAATGCAAATTAATACCTGAATAGTATATGACAGCCCGAAGCATTTGTCAAAAAACCTACAAAATTGATATTTTTATTGACATCACCTTCACACACCTTATGCACCCCCTTTTTTTTTGGTCACGGTAGACTAGTAACTGAATTTTACTCGTCCATATCAGAGTTCAATTAATGTCTCAACTGAATTTCAATAACCACAATTAATTATTAATTTAAACAAAACTATGTGCAGACATCAGTCATTGACATCTATAGAATGTTACAACCACAGGTTGGTTTTAGTATCTCTGGAGTTCTACTGTAAATACTACTGTGTAAATAAAGAATAAAAATACTGTATGGCACGAGTGTATGATTCATAAATAATGCTGTGGGTTTCTGAACAGAAATGATGGGCAGAGAATAGAGCAGTGACAGGATGCTAGTGTGTGTACCTCTCTCTGTTCATAGTGAAGGTGTGTGTAGTGCTGTCATGCCTCAGTAACACACACTTCAGTGCGGTGTAGCTGAAATAAATATGGTGATATGCTCATGCTTGTGTCGTTTCTTGTCTCCAAATGTACAGAAACACACTCACGCACGCACACACACAAATGCACCATACCACATACCACTGCTGCCTGACAAAGATGAGCTAGTAACTCCAATGGAGGGTAAGACCTTTTGACTTAGGGAAAGGATTTAGTGATTGACAGGTCATTCTAGCTCCACCCACTATGGGGTTCATGAAACCTCATTCTACCATCACAACCTATGCAAACATGGAATATTTGAGATACCATGTAAATCATGAAGCATTTTTCTGCCCTGCTTGAGCTTGAGTATGTGCTTATTTCTTTGTATTTGTGTGCATGTGTGTGTGTGTGTGTGTGTGTGTGTGTGTGTGTGTGTGTGTGTGTGAATGTGTGGGTCTGTGTGCATGTTTTCAGGATACCTTTGAAATTAATTTTATTACAACTTTGGTATCATAAAATATTTTACATTCATTAAAAATAACACAAAACCATTTTTTTTGGTAAATCATTTATAATGAATGAATAGTGCATGTACTTCACTGTATGTATACGTACATTATGTAAAACAAATGCATACATTTGTGAGTAATTGCATATGTGTGTGTTTGTGAATGAATTTATATGTGTAAAAATTTGAGCAGTTGTGCATGTGTGTAAATATCTCTGTGTATCCATGTTGCATGTATATGTTTATATGCGTGCATGCATGTGTGCATATGTGATTGTGTGTGTGTTTATGTCTTAGTCTGTGTGTATGAGTGCCACTGTAGCCTGGTGAATAAAGCACAGACATGGTTGTTTCAGACCAGCTGTCACTCATTCCTCTTCATTAAGAGCCTCAGCAGTGAGAGATGGGTTTGATTACCAGCCACAGGTCTCTGTTACCAGGGAACCTGGGGGGAGGAAAAGAGGAGAAGTTGGTGTGAAGGCAGCGCTAGGAGGAACCCTTTAACCCTACTCTTTCTCTCTCCTGCTTTCTCAATCTGATCTCCATTATGATGGAAATCACTTTTATCAGCATTCTGAACCATAAAAATACAAACATTTTGGTTAGGTTACTAGAGTATTTTGTTTTTGATTGGTGCAGGCTGTGTTCCAGGAGGTACCACACATTATTTCAATTTCATAGATACTACCTGCAGTCCAGTGAATTGTTCAGATGACTTCTCCAGAAAGAATGAACAGAAATTAAAATGTAAATATCATGTTTATACCATTTTTAATTGGGACCTGCAGACAACTGCAGCAAAGACACTAACATTTCATCATACAACCTGTCCTGCCAGCATGCCTGAACTTGTCACTGTTATTCTCTTCAAGGGATGGTACATTCTTGTATATTCATTTAAGGTTGTATAGTTTTTGTGGTCTTTGAGGCAGTGGACCGCAAATTACATCTGCAAAACATGCCAAGCACAAAGAATTGAAGGGAGCTTTGAAACCATATGTGGTTGATGAGGCAATACAACAGGAGAGAGCATTTATTGGATTAAACAGGAACAGCAAACAGCAACAATATAAAATAGGATATATGCACATGAAGATAGAATAATATGTTTTTCTTTGAAGCCACTTCATTTATACTTGAACTTAAATTGTGTTTGTATGAGCATGTTTTTGTGCTATTGTATGCACATGTGCATTTGTGTGTGTGTGTGTGTGCGTGTGTGTGTGTGTGTGTGTGTGAGTGTGTGTTCGTGTATAAATCTCACCAAATTTAATAAAAATCTATCAATAGGGTTGGCTGTGGGCAATGGATCGATCTACTTCATGATAATGTGTTCCAACTAGCGTATGTGAATATGAATGAAAATAAATTGTGATCGCTGACATTCTGCTGTACTTTGGAACATTCAAAGTGGGAAATGTGCCACAACTTCAATCCTCACTGCAAAGGATATCGAAACTGTGCAGCCGGCTATATTGAAAAGGTGCAATAGACACCAGAGCCTCTCTCATGTATAAATCGCCATGAGGCCTCTCCTCCTTCTCATCGCTCCCCCTCAAGGCCGTTGCTTCAACACTCCATCACCTGCTTACACCCAGACTCCTGGCTCATCACGCCGTTCCCATGGTGAGCTGACAAATGTGTGTAAGACCCCCTGCTGTTGTTTAGCTTTTCTCTGCCAAAACACGACTAATAGATATGGTCTCTCTTGCCGCTCTCTGATGACTCATTGCCTCTGTGTTGGGTGTTTATTGACTTTCAGTTCACACAAGAGATTGCTGCTTGATAGGCAAAGTAAAAATCTATTACGGTCTTATTTATGACACGCAGAGAGCGGCTCAACCAAGATTTGAACATTAAACAGGCTGTCTTGATGGCAAAACGCACATCCAAAGACTGAGTTTGAGAGAAGAGAGAGAGCAGGTCTCCAACTTATCCCAAACTAAGACATGTATTCCGTGATCTTACAGCAGCATGCAGTTTTATTTTTTTATTATGACTAATTGTGCATTAATGCATTATAAATTTCTCATATATTTATTTTATCCATTCCTTTGGAAGACTCCTATTTCTTTCTATGTCAATCCAGTGAAGTGCAATGATTCTACTCATGGTGTCTCAGTAAACTCAAGTACACAGAATGGTGTCACCATGAGCCCTGCTCAAACACCTCCATACCACATGACCTTCCTCCTGCACATGCTCTGTGTGAAGAGCGTGTTACTGAGACAGCCAGACCCCTCCCTCCCCATCTCTCTGTCTTTGCAGTTTGAAAGAGTTCAATAATGGCTGACCTTCAAGTTCTCAGCCAAATAATGGTGTCATTTAAAGCTCCCCATAATAAATGCATCAGCTGGTAAACATTTATGCCTCTGTGTGAATTTTGATTATCTATTCTGAGCTAGAAGAAACAGAGAGGAGAGATGTGTGTGCGTGTGTATGTGTGTGTATTTGCGTATTTGTGTTGTGGAGAAAAACAATAAATTATGAAGGAAAATCAATAAATTTTATATATTCATTGGATATACTTAGGTATACATATATTCACAGTGGCATTAAAAAATATGATAATAGTTCAGTGAAAATGGTTCTATTTGTATATATATATATGTTTACTATAGCATATACATACTATATATACCTATACTCTGTTATTTATTTATTTTGCTGTATACTTCAGGAAGTTGGATTTGATATCAAAAGATCAAAATTACAGAAATGTACAGCTTTTGTTTCATTTACATGCATGTATGCTTTCCGGTTTTATGGAAAAAGCGATTTTCATGTCCATACAGGTATGTTACAGCTTAAACATGGCTTAAAACTTTAGCGTTTTCATTTATGCATCATTAGTGCATCAGCCTTACATAATATAGTGTCTTGTGTAGCTATAGTCAGTTATGTTCTACACCCCCTTTATCATTTGCAATAAAAATAATTCCTCTGTAATGAGACAGCCTTAATAAAAATTTAACAGCCTCTTTTTTCCAAAAAAAAGTCAATATAGCTGCAAAGTATCTCTTTAAAATTTAATACTGCTCATTGAAGTCCTCATTGGCAGTGCAAATGATTTTGTGTAATTATATTCCCTTCAAAACAATCTTTTGTAAACAGACTTTTAAACTTCCTTTTCTTATCATTTTAAGAAACATATATTGTAAACATAAATATTAAAGAGTACTAAATGTATATTTCTTTAAATGGATTGCGTCCTAACTGCTGAAAATGTTTATGTGTTGTTAAACAACTACATCCTGTTTCTCTTCACGCTATTTATACAAAGTATAACAACTCTTGAAAGTAGTAACTTTTTAGTAAATGTTTTATTCAATGTAGAACAGTAAATGGGCAGAACAGCAATTCAAATTAGCTCCTTGGGTTATCTGAGGAAAAAGATTTTTTTTACATTTATAAAGTCTCATCAAATCTGTCACTAAAAAGTGAATCAAGAACCTCCTTGGAAAAGTCTTTTTAAAGTCTTTCCAGCATCACTCTCATATCTTTCAGAAGCACTTCTGCTCACCGAAAATGGGCTTTGCAGTCCCCACCACTCTGACTGCAGGTCAGAAACCTGACTGCTTCCACCAAAGGAGACATTTATCTTCATCACATAACACTGCCTTAAAATAGCTGATCTAATTATATTCATGTCAATAAATACAAAAAAATATGGAATATACTATTTTTGCTTCTGTATTCGTCTTTCTTAAGAACAGGAAGTTTTGACATCATTTTTAACTATATTTTATGCTGTTCCAAACAGCAAGGCAACACACTGATGTCTCTCTCTCTCACTCTCTCCTATTTTTCTGCATAAATCATTTTTAGGTTGATGAAAAGCTTCAAAGTGATTAACACAGTGACATCATATTATATATAAAGCAGATGAGATGTGAAGGGCAAGTGTTTATCTTGAGTAATTGAGATGTAATTACGAGCCTTACTGCTGTTTGTGATGGGAATGACCGGCCTGGGATTTGAGTCTAACTGAAAGGGTCTCCAGACTTAGCTGTAAATCTGCTCTCAGGAAGGTGCAGCATCCAGTCAATATGCCGAGCAGGAATAAATCCCAACATCTAAAAGGGTATTGATAGCTCATGTCACAATAAACACAACATTATTGTATTTTTCTGTGTAATACATAAATAATTAAAGCAGAGGGGCACAATGTGTGAACATTCAATTGCACTGCAGAAAATATCATTTCAGATAGCATACAATATTTGCAATAATAGTATTACAAATGTAAAACAATCATCATGTGCAACAGTTACTTCATTGTGCAAAATTACAGTGCATTACCTCATTAAATTATTATTATCCCCCATGACATAAATACCAACCTTAACTTAGAAAGAAAAGAAAGAGTAGTGGAGTTAGAGTGACTGCAGAGTCACTGGTGAGTTCTTACGTTTAGTGCGTGTATGTGTGTGGTGAGAGATGGTGAATTAGTTAACAGGCAAAATTTGTGAATTCATGAGGGGGGACCATATTCTAACAGAGTGTGAGGTTTGGTGTGGGTGAGAATATATTTCCATGGAAATATACTCTTTTAGAAGATTTTAATCATTGTCTGATGGGTATCATGTGCCTTGTTTTCCAGTGTAAGAGGATAGTTTGCGATAGCTAAGGTGAAAAGAATGGGTTGCACTGTGAGCATGTGAGCATGTGTCTAAGAATCCCATTTTATACGTCTTGTGCTGGGTGATATGTGTTCTGTGGATTACATTGTACTGAATTTGTTGTAAACTAGTATGATTAGCGAATGATTAGTCTTAGGGATATTGCTGAATCTTTGGTTGATACTAGTTTGTATAATTTGGAAAGAACTTTCTAAGTATTGATTATTTTATTAATTTCATCTATTAGCAAGAGGGATTGTAGGTTGTCTGTTAATTTTAATTTTTGATTTAAGGAGGATTTTAACTGGAGGTAATGAAGATTCTGTTCATTCCCATTGCTGTACCTCTGAGTCGGTTCTTGGAATGTGATGGAATTGCTATTTTGAAAGACATGTTTGAGATGTGTGATGCCAGCAGTCATGGTGTTTGATGGAGGTAGTGAAAAAAGGTAAACTGGAGATTGACATTTCTTTATATAATGACTGTTCTACTTCTATCCATGGGTTGTTGTGTTGGGTGGGGTGAATCCAGTTTGATATATTGTAGTTGGTTAGCCAGATTGTAATGATAAAAGTTTGGTGCTTCCAGTCCTCCTTGAGTTTTACATTTCTGTAGTGTTGACAGTTTTATGTGAGGTGTTTTATTTTTCCAGTAAAATTTTGTAATCATGGAGTTTAATGAGGTAAACCATTTAGTAGAGGAGTGAGTTGGGATCGTTTTGAAAAGGTAATTAACTTTTGGGAGTGTGGTTATTTTTACACTTATAAAATCTTTGAAACTTGAGACACAAATGGTGTCATGAGACCTGAGACTACAGTTATACTGGTACTCCACACTAATAAAATGTATTTAAACACAGCTACAACTTCAAAAGGATTTGAAATACATTGCATTTTAGTTTTTCTTATAGATTGATATTGTTTTAGTTGCATTCTGTTCTGTTCTGTTGTTTTAGCCATTTAATATTTGGCATTGTCTTGTAGCAGAAGAATATAACTCATATGAACATGTATTCTGATACAATAGCAGAACCTTCATTGTCTATAAAGCAAAACAATAAAAATAATAATGATGAAAAAAATCCAGCCAAATCAAATTCACATTTCCAGCTTGGACTGAGCTTGAAAATAGTCAAATCTAGGCAGGACTAGCAGTCTCTGTAACCTCCCAAACTGTTTTGTGCTCACTAAATCACTGAACCTTTCCGCCCCAGTTACACAGGGCCAGATGGGGAGTAAAATATTATGATTAGGAGCTGATGTTCCATATTTTATTGCTTCTGCAATACTGAATAAACACATTTTAAAAGAACATGGTAACATTCCAGTTCAACATTGCTGTGGGTTGGTGCAAGGCACTGAAAAATTTTGATACAGAATCCATAAAAAGTGAATGGCTCCATAAATACAATATATTTCCTGCCATTTCTACAATAAATTGTAATGCTGTATCATAACTTTACAAGGTACAGATTATGTACCTCCAAGGTTGTAGGAGGAGATGTTGTTTTTTAGAAATCAATGTATGTATTTGTTTGTGTTATTCATTTTGGTGTAGAGAACCATAAAATGTATTTTTCTCTATTAGATCCTGGGAACTGTGTATGTAATAAAACAATGAAATAGAAATAATTGCTAAACTTGCTTAAATGCCATATTGATTGAAACTTTGGGAGTTATTTGTGGCAGTACTCGGCCTGGGAGAGAAAATTGGGCTAATCTGAACCACACTTGCTGAGCACCTGAGTGGAGATATCTAATCAGCCCAAGCTTAAAAACTGTGTTCTTTTTTCCCCAGTAGGTGTCTGAGACCAGGAAATGTTGGCTTCAGAAGAAAACCTTTTCTTCCTGAACTGAAAAAGCAGTATCTTTGTTTTAGTTCTTTCCCCTTTATTTCTTTGAGTTCATGCAGTTTTATTTGGAAGAATGTATGTGTGTACGGACCCAAGTACCGGTTCTCTCATCCCACCAGCACTTCCTGATCTCAGACACTTGCAGGGAAAAAAAAGGAAAAAATGACACTTTTAAACCTTGGGCTGATAATGTACCTCCTGTCAGGTGCTCAGTAGCTGTGAGCCCAGATTTCCTCGATTTCCTGTCCAAGACGGATCACTGCTACATTATGCTACACTGTTTGGGAAAAAAACCATAAAACATTGAACAAGCCAAGAGATGTGGACCATGACTGTGTTCCAAGAGCTATTGAGTCTCCAGTTTTAATTGTCTCACATTTTTTTTGGGTGACTTAAACCAGAAAAAACATTTAGGTATTATACAATGTCTTAAATCACACTAGCCAGACATTGTATCTGAAGTAACTTTGCATCAGTTCAAATGAGGTGATTTGTATTGCCAAAGTAGAGCATTATATTTCAGCAAAGCCTGTTCTTCTGCCTCATGGAAAGTAGTGTGAGCAGAAGTCGATCTTGTTTATATATATGTGTGTGTGTGTGTGTGTGTGTGTGTGTGTGTGTGTGTGTGTGTGTGTGTGTGTGTGTGTGTGTGTGTGTGTGTGTGTGTGTGTGTGTGTGTGTGAGAGAGAGAGAGAGAGAGAGAGAGAGAGAGAGAGAGAGAGAGTCCCTTTGACTGGCAGAGGAAACTGTCATCAAATGGAGGGAGGGGAGGCTTTGATCTCTTTGTGCATGTTGATTTTTAGAATTTGGCCCAAAAGGGAGTTGAAAGAGCTCCTCGACATGCTTCCTCCTCATTAATCAATGTAATTGTCTCTTAATTTATGAGAGTACTCAGAAAAGTTTGATGAGGCTACTAAACAAGAATGAGAGGTGCACCACTTTCCAAAAAGTTTACAAACTGTAGTTTCCTCTCCAATTCAGGAACACAAAGCCACATTATTTCAGCTATGCAACATTAGATTTGTTGTAATACTTTGGCCCAGAAACAAACACACGTCACAGGAGCCAGAAAGCTTTAAGTGTGACGGATGACATGAGAGCACCACACAAAGGCACTGTTGGGAAATTCATTTATGTTCTGGGATTTATTTGAAAAACAAATATGCAACATCAAAGAATCTAATAAACTCTAGGCTCTAAATTATCTCTGAAGGAATGAGCTCTGGAAAGGTTTTCATATTTAAGATGATGAATAACAAGTGTATTGTAATAATGAAAATATGCATAATTATGGCATACCTACTCTTATCCTTGCCATTCCTTCAGCAGGTCTATGTACACCAACTCAACATTGTATGTGTTTATATATATTTATACAATGGGTATGGGTCAGGTTGACCAATACAAATTAACTGTTTAATTAACAAACATTGTATGTGTAACAATTTGAATGTTTTACTGTGGTCCAGGATATTAAATAGAGCAAAGGGCAAACAAATTCAACAGCACTACTGCTACAACTGCTACTACTGCCACACCAACAAGAACGACAACTACTACTAATAATAATAATAATAATTCAGGAGAATGAACCTTCAGACAACATGAATGTGTTTGGAACAATTGATCTTGGGCTTGGAGTCCAGGGGGGCAGTGTCATGCCTCACTATTTTTTTTTAGGATGAAGTGAACCCCCCCTTTTGACTGTTAAAAGAAGGTGAAAAAAAAGAAAGGGAAGTAGATTTTAAGGTGGAGATGGGGAGGGGAAGGGATGCCGGAAACAGAGAGCGTGATGGGAGAGAAGGTACGTGGTAAATTAATACCTGTGTATACAACCAGATTGGACGGATACTGGTGTTTGAGTGAAGGGTTGTCCAAAGGTTGCCTCTCCCAAAATTTGCTATTACAAACTCCAATAATAATAATATACAAGTACAAATAGTTTGTATATTATACACTCACATTAAAATGGAATGTAACTATATTCTGCGTTATAGATCCTCAGAGGATATGTTGTTTACCTTTCGTTGTGGAGAGCAGATCTCCAATCAGCCTTATATTACCAGTGATTTAATGTGCTCTGAAATTACCACTTTAAACTGAAACATCATTCTGTGAGAAAAAATATGTTTCTTTACCTGTAGCATGTAATTAAACAGTGTTCTGAATTTCAATCAGAGAACAAATGAACTGACAAGGAAAAGGCACTAACTCACACTTATTACAAAATGAGCAGATGGAACTGTCTCTGCACTGTTTTTGTGAAGCTGTTCTATACGTGTTTAGTAAAACATTATGTACACAAGTCATCGATTACATACAGCATTTACTACTTAAAATTCACATAAATAATACAACCCCTCAGATATTCTTTGTAAATAAAAGAGGGATTTGTACACACACACACACACACACACACACACACACACACACACACACACACACACACACACACACACACACAGTGGGGAGGGCTTTGATCTTTGTATTCATTTGGTTGATTTTAGATCTTGCTCCCCAAATGGGACTTGAAAGAGCTCCTAAACCTTTCTACATCCTTAAACTTTAATTGTCTTCTATTTTAAGCATGTGCTGTGAAATTCAAGACTACCAAAAGAAAAGGAACAAGAAGACAACAAGACACAAACAAGAACTGCTATTTCTCTATCTCTGTCTGGAGATTCTTGGTCATTACGAGTTATCTTATAGCTGTGCGCAGTTTCCCTTTGTGTCTGATTTATGTAAGTATCTCTAGTATTGCTAGATTGGTTTTGGATACCTTTCCCTTTATTTGATTTTACTGGTATGTATGGATGCATGGATTTATTGGTTTTCTGTTGTAGCTGTCTTGTTTAGAGCAAGTTTTGTCAATGTGGTTCAGCCTTAGTAGTTATTACATGTCCAGTTATATCTTTAGGAATCTGTCCAGCCCTTGTTTCTATGGATCTCTTAAGTTAAGTTAAATCTGTGTGAAGACATTGATCTTTCGAGTTTAGTGTGTCTAGCTACGGTATTCTGCAAATGGACTATTTTAGTGTGGTCTAATCTCTCCTGGGCTACCAAACCCTTGTTATCTCCCCAGTACTTCAACCTTTATCATTTTGACATTTATTATATTGTCATATTCATTTATCATCTTTTGACATGAAATGACCTATAATGATTTTAATGTACACTATGCACTGGGTATTTTGTCATCTTAACTCATCTGTGTTAGCTGTTTACTCTCTTAAAGCTCATTGATTTTGATGATATCCATGTGCCCACTTATACTCAAACCTTGTAACTCTAAAACAACAACTAGACCCGTCACATTTTGACATTTTTCTCCTGCTTTGAAGAGTGCCTTGTTAAAATGATTCACCATTAGTGTTCATAGTAGGTTCTTGTATTTGTAAAAGCCACACTCAGGTGAGGAACCATCTAGACTTGAGTCTGTAACTTCTGGTCTAGCAGTCCAATTTGTTGTTACACCTGCATTTTGGGATAACCTATAACATTTTTTCCATTATTAGAAATGACCTCAATATAATGTCATACTTGTTGAAATGTAATATGCATTTTTGTAGATTTCCATGTCACAAATGGCATCCTTTATGTTATTTCCATTTTGTGTTCTATTGCCGTCATGCTCTATTTAATTATTCTCAAAACAACAGAAGGCTGACCAGCAAGAGTCCAGTCGAGGATACAGTGGACTCAGCATATAATTCAGGAGTCACAGAATGTGAAAGTAAATAAACAAATAAATTAAGTATTTTTTTTTCTCTGGCACACTTTCAAACAATTATAATTTTTCATCTTTGGCAAATTGTAAAATGGTTGCTGGAGATCTGACTATTTCTCACCATTGCTTACTTTTTAAAATGTGTAAAGAATTTAATGGGATGAATCTTACACTGATATTTGACAATAAGGACAATACCAGTATTGCTTTGTTTAGGAGAAATGTGACCTGTGCCTACTGCTATTGGAGTAAGGGTAATTTCAACCAATTTGTAACATTTTTTATCCAAAGCCTTTTTTTTCTTTATCATGGAAATAAAATCACCCCAAGAGGTACAGATTTATTATCTGGTTTTTGTTTTCATATCATTGCTCCTCAGGTCTGGCACCATCACTGAGTTTCAACACAAACGTGGACAAAGGTAATTACTCTTGTGAGTGGACAGCAGACTGCCCAGGTGGTACTATAGAAGTACAGGTGCTGTGTTTTCATTCAGAGATAAGAGAGAGAGAGGGCAAAATGCGAAGCTTAAACATTCAGTCCCTCAGGCTGTGATAAGTCCCCATCTTAGCCTATCTCCTGTTGGCATTCATTTATGTATCCACCAATACATTTCTCATGAGTCTTTCCATCCTGATGCATATTAATTTTGCAAGTTATTACTTAATACTTCAGAAACATGTATACATAATCCCTGGATTGTATCTGAGCAATATGATGTCAGTATAGGGAACAGTCCGAGGTTATTCACTGAATAATATGAATAATTAGTATCTCTGAGAAAATGGGTGAATAATAAAGTGAGACGTATAGGAGAGTTGGGGAAGGAACCCTGTTTTAGTGAAGAAATAGTCCACATCACCATATCCACATGGAGAAGCATTGCATGTTGTCATGAGGAGGATAGCAGCAGGAAATGAAACGTGAGCAGCTGGGGCAACACAGGGAGTAATCTGGTGAAACTGGTTGGTGTGATATAGAATAGAGTACACTGCACAGACAGTCTGTGGATGTAGGATGGAGGAGAGGAGCAGTGAGTAGTGAATCTGGTGATGGTGGTATAAAGAAGAATAATGAAACTGGTGTAGGTGATCTCAGGGAGGGTAACAGCACATGATATTGTATAGCCATTGGATATGATGGGTTTTAAGGATTGAAAGGGAAGAAACTTTTGTTGCAGATCCATGAAGCGTGTGACATATGTATTGTATTGGTGCTTAAAATAGACTTGTGAAGGCAATCAGACAGAAATCAATAAACATCCCTGGCAAGACAGGGGTGGAGCCCCTCATTGTTAGTGCCCACTGATGTAACTGATTCCTCTCAAGCTCCACTGAACTGTCATAAGCATGCCATAACCTTAAAAGACATGGTCTTCTACCTGACCTGTACTGAAAGTTGAATGGAAATCTGAAGTGACCTTTTTTATATATCTTTTCCATTGTTTGTGGATGCCTAAAGGCTCACCATGTTAATACAGGAAGTGCCCCCCATCGAGCAGTGTCCATACATATTCAGTTCAGAAAAGCTGGATAGGGTCTTGAATGAAATGAAGTAATGCTGGGTCATAACCTTATCTACCATGTAGTCATAGTGAATGGAGTGTGCCAATATTTGTTTCTGTACGGCTCTTGATGCTCTGTTTTCTTATGAAAGTCTTGCCGTTTGGAATGATGAATGTGCCTGTCACCTTCCAACAGCTCATGAACAAAGTTAGATCATTTATAGCCCTTAAAGGAGATTTACTTTGCAGATTAGTTACTCAGTAAGACAAATCACATACAAACACGGTACAAGGTGTACAAGGAATGTACAGTGAACAAAAAGGTTCAAATGAGACTGCTACATGAGAAAATTTTCAGTCAATCGAGTGGTATATGAGCTGAATACTTTGGGATAAATGGTAAAGGTGATTGCCCTTTTTGTTCTTGTATTAAGCACTAGGTAATTTTTAGGTGTTTTTGAATTGATATCAATAATGGATGTATTTGGATGTATCCACAATATCAACGAAAGAGTGGAACGCATTATACAGGCAAGCAAAAAAGAGTACCCTCGGATGCTGGTATTCTTTCGGTTTCGTGCCAGTCTCATGATAGAAATGTCGTCAACACGCTTTCTATGAATTCTCTAGACAATATCCTATTCTATTCATACATGGGCTCAACCAGACATTATCTGGACTTTGTACTAGGGAGCTAGCCGGATAAAGTCCGTATAATTTCCGGGGCGACTGATTCAGACATTTGCGCTTACATACACAGCTCCTCCGGGTAATGTCCAGAAAAGGTCAGGGTTACAGTGCACGTGTGAAAGAGATTTAGCAAAGAACAAATACTTATCAAGGGGGAACCAGTCATTTTACAGGAAATGCTGATGAATTTTGTGTAATTGATTTTATTTTATTTTCTTTTTGAACTGGCAGGTGGATAGTTTTTCATGACTTCATTCTAAATGTCAGCATCCTTTAATTAAATATTCTGTAGATCCCAGAGAACTGTTCTGGCACTTGAAAAATTATTTTCTTTTCACATATGTATCACCTCTGTCAGATCCTGACATAAATCCTAACCTTCTAGAGGGGTTCATTTTTAATAATGGTCTCAACAGTGTGTGACTAACACTCTGTCCAGGTCATAGAATTTGACTACAGGAAGATCGTTAAAGGGCCAGTCTATTTATCTTACATATGTCTCAGAGTAAAGTACAAAATGGTCGTATGAGTAAGTGCCTACAAGATCATATGTAGATACGTATATGTGTAAAAGAGTGTCAGATAGCATGATGTGTTTCACCTAGGCACACTTCAGGTCCACCTTGTCATTCCATTTACACACTTGGAAGCAGTTCATGGTGAGGACCCAGCAAATGTGTCCTGACTTCTTGGGATATACTTTGATGGGTTATGAGGTCTGGTCATTAAATCACACAACTGAGACACAGATGGGCTCAGAGTTACCTCAAACTCTTTAAAGTCAGTTTTTGTATTTATGTCACTTGTCTATCATGAAAAACTCAACAGGGAATTACAAAAATGTTTGTATGTTTTGAATTACTTTTTAAAGTAAACTGACAAAAGAAGAAGCAATTATGTTTGTTTACTGGAGACCAGACTCACCCAGATGTAAATATCAACGCCTGCGGAAACAGGCCAAAATCCTGCACAACCACTAATATGGAACTGAGTAAACCTCATCTTTTCTGCAGTGATATGGATGACTTCTCTGTGCTAGATTAGTTTTGTTTCCTTCATTGCTTTTTATTCTGCAGTTGTTTCTAATGCAGACATTGTGCTCACTTGAGTTAATTGTGCAAGGTCAAGCCATTTTATGGCATCTCACTCTATGTTTATTTCCTGGAACTCTCTTCTTGTGCGTAGCCTGGATGTTTGAATGCTTTCCATGTCTTATATTGTCTTCCTTTGAAATAAAATAAGGGATAAGTATTTACATGCAGTAGATTCAGGTAAGTCATAGTAATTAATGGTCAATAAAGATATAAAATGTATATAACAAAGATTTCATTACTCTCACATACCAAGTGTCCTTCCACACAAATAAACTACCACAAAAATCTGATTACGAAGTCGGTGCACTGTGGATTTAGGTTAGTTATTGCAATTAGTTGGTTAGTTTCATTAGATTGTATTGACTTCATTGCATTGATCCCTACTGCAATCGATGTATACTTGCTCAGGATTGCACGTTTTCAGGCTGACAGCAGCAAAAACATTAAGTGGCAGGATTCCTGCATCCACCGCAACTGGGGAACCTGCATTTAGTATGTGCTTGTGTGTGTGTGTGTGTGTCTGTGTGTGTGTGTGTGTGAGAGAGAGAGATCAAAAGAGATTGAAAGACTGGGGGCGGGGATCTGTCAGAGAGCGTTCAATGACAAATGAGTGTTGTGCCCCAATCGAAACCCACTGGATTAATCTGACAGGGATGATTCAGGGTTGATTCAGGGATGATTCAGGGATAATTCAGGGATGCCTCTCTTGACAGTAGCGTTCCTGGCATGGCAGAGGCATGCACTCTCTGGGCTTTTTGGCTTTCCCCTGAATCCAGTCATGGCCATTCTAATGGCTTTAGCGTGCCAGTCTCCAGGGTGTGCGTGAGCATATTTGAGTGCATATATGATGGGAGCTGCCATTATTAATTGATCTGTTTGCCCAGTATCTGGAGTGGTGCCGCACTGAATCCACAGAGAGATTCTGGGGTGGATATGGAGCAGGATTTCCTTCACCCTATTACATGTGTTGAGCAGAGTCCAAAGGGAATGGTTTCATATAAAATTGGTACAGAATATGACTGAATTGACTGCATATTGCATGACAAAAGTGAATAACCTGGGTGATATTTTATCAGGGGAATAAAAACAGGGGCAGAGAAGAAAGTAATTGAAATTAAGAGTTTCACTTCTGAAATCAAATGTATGGGTGCTGGGTGACATGTTGCCCAGGAGACAGAAAGGAGCTGAAAAGTGATTTTTTCTTCTTCCACAGTGAGCCACTCCGTCCTGATTCAATGCTCCAGAAACATTTAGAGGCTAGATTATCAACTTTCCATTCATCCCTGCTTCACTCATGCCAGCAGGGTTGCCTGTGTGTGCGTTTGTTTGTGTATGTGTGTATCTATGCATGGTTTGAAATTAGCCTTATTATATGCAGTATATCTGATGCTTGTTTTTAACACTGTAAGACTTTCTTTGTTATTCTCCTAAAAATTGAAAATTTTGAATCTGTTAGAAATAAGAGCCCTGGACCTCTGCACTACCTGACAATTCCCCCTGTTCCATACAACATTTCTCTCTGTCTGCCTATCTCTCTTTCTCTCTCTCTCTCTTGTTATCTTGTTACACTTTTAATTGTCTCCGATGACTCCCTTTTGCTGAAATAAATTCCTGTTCAACTGAGTCTGGAAATATGCACTGATAAAGAAAACAAAATTGAAAAAGCTGTTTCTGAAAAGAAAGTAGGGATCTTAGTTACTTGCTAAAATTGCCATAAAACTTCAAACAAGCATACATTTTACCTCACTCTTTACTCACTAAACTATATAAACCCCACAAATGCACACTTCCTCCCAAACAAGTTGTCTCTTTCTCAGAAATGGACATTCTCTCTCTCTGTCTCTCTCTCTCTCTCTCTCTCTCATACTCACTCTCCAACTTCAGTCTCCCTTGCCTCTCACACATCTGCATATACAGACAGGCATAAATCCCTTAGCGGTTCATAATGCCTTTCATTTTGGTTTTGTTCAGAGATTTGCACAAATCTCATTGGCTAATCTTTTCAATTACAGCATGTAGACCTCCTGTGACCTCAGCCATTGTGATAGTGTTCTGTCTGTCTTTGGTCTTACACTGAGAATAAAAACACTGCTGGTCTTACACTTTGGTCTTACACTGCTGATCATAATAGGATTGTGACATTCGATGTAAGGCAGTGAATTAAAGGAGTGAACTGATTCAAAGTTATGTAATCAAGGTGAGATTCTAGACTTTTGACCTTTGGAGTTTCATGCATATTTCACCCCATTTTAGAGTGAAGAGACAGTTTCTTGTGATTATTTCTCACATAAACCGAATGTATTGATAATACTGATTATCATATCGATTCAGGTATGGTCCTCAGCAAATTGACTGTCCCATTCTAACTTAAGTAAACCATAACTTTGTTTATTAAATGGCACATTATTCACAATTGTTAACTGGAATCCAGTCTTTCTGTGGTCATTCCCTGCATAATGTTACTCTGTGCAGTGTCCCAATCTCTTGAAAGGGAAGGGGTGCATTGTTACTCTTTTTGTTAACCCTTGCTTAAAGTGTCTGCATTAGTATTCAATCACAGTAATATATTTCTTTGCCATTCCTTGCTTGATCATTATCAGCTCATGTGGAGGCCAAATCATTATTCTCCACAGGTAGCCCTTAGATCCCCCACACACCCCACACACGTGGCTATGCTTGGTGTGGTGTGGTCTATAATGAGTCTCTTTCATGGTGCTCTTGCTAACTGCTGGCCTTGACTCACAATGCCTCATTATCTCAACTCTGTTGCTGGTGTCCTTTGACTCTAAACCCTCATCACCATGTGCCGTTAGTGTCTTCCTGACTGCCATAGACCTATTGTAAAGGACTAAGCTGACATTTAAACTCTTTTTATTCCCATTTTTCTTTTGTCAGTTTGGAATTTGTAAAGAAGTGTACTACCACTGCCATCTCACACAAAACAGTTTAGACACACACACATACACACACAGGTACATACATGGAAGAAATATGAAATTATACTGTTACTTCAATCTGGGAGAATTAAATTTTGTAATCCTATCTCTCTATACCTCAAAAATTATTTCTTGACATATTGTTATACAGTATTGCCTTACCTATTTCCTGCTATCATTATAGAGTATCACCTTATTTATTCTAAACGTTCTTGGCTTACCAGGCTTGTCATAGTTATCGTGCACTCCTGCTGAATGTAAATAGAGAATGTGTGAGACACTGGGACACATCTTGTTGTGCATCATTGCTTTCACATCATGATGCCTCATAGCAGCATTTCAAACCTGTCAAACTCTGCCCAACTTCAGTGGTGCTCATCATTTACCAGATCTGTTTACATGTCCTCTGAAAGAAACACAATTTTGTTATTTTATGCATTTGCATTTGGTCACCAAATATTTACATTTGAAATTCATAATTAACTTATTTCACAAATGCGACTTAAACATAAATGGAAAAAATGGATGGTATTTTTTGCATTACGCATATTACATTTGGCACCTTATGCACTCCAGGCAACTTAATAGAAAATGTGTTAGAACTGAAATGAACATTGTTAATGTTGTGGATGCACATATGCAAGTTTGTCTGGAAGTTCCATTCATAATATAAAATGAATATATATATATATATATATATATATATATATATATATATATATATATATATATATATATATATATATATATATCCTTTCTCCCTCTGAATAGCAAATTAAGCGATCTCTGTTCATGAATGAAAATACACTATTAAGGAGGTATAATTTCACCCCTGTCAACATGTCAAGCAGTAAGTGGGTAGCTACTCAGCACATGACTGCTCATTAATTTTTAGCAGAATAACAGGCCAGGGCATTGGCCATTGGGCTTTTAAGAAATAAGTGAGTGAAGGAAGGTAAAACATCCAGGAACAAGCATTCACCTTAATAAACTATGTAATAATTTAAGGTTAAGTTTTCTGTGACACACAAGGGAAACAATCTGGTGTCATTGACAAGATATTTTAATTATTTACAAAGAGGTGAACATCCAGGAGAGAATATGAATACCACTGAAATATATGTTTTTATACTGTTTATGTATGTGTGTGTATATATATATGTGTGTGTGTGTGATTATGTGTTTATGTTTTGCACTTTGCATTTGGTTGCATATTGCATGGATTGGTGGCTGTTAAGATAATTGTTTACAAATATCAGCTGAATCATTGTGCAGCAAATAATTACTTTTGCTACCTACTTGTGTAAAAAAAGATAATGCAATTATCATATATCTATGACAGTTATAAATAATGCTACTGTGATTGGTGGCTCACAATGTGTGCCTTGTTTGTGAAATTTAATACAGGTGACCCTCCCACATTGCAGCTTTGCTTTTTCATGGGTTGGCAACAAGAAATTAAGTTATGGGACCACTCCCTTTTAAAATGTCATTGTCCCTTGAAACTGACTAACCATCTGAGCACTAGACAGCACAGAAATCCAGTCTGATTAAAAATGCTCACAGCATTCCCACTAACCCCCTTAGCTAGAGGTGCTCCCCTTGCTTCTCTATGCTCGGTTTGCTCACTTAGGGGGGCCGGAAATTTTGTGTGGTTTTTCCACATTGCAGGGGGCCGAGCTCCTAACCCCTGCAGTGTGGGAGGGTCACCTACATTAAATTGTACATATTTTATATTTATAGATTTTTTAGATTGATAGAGACCAGCAATGAAAGAGGTATGCTTGGAGTGGGTGAATTGTCTTCTAAAACCAGAAATGGCATTAATTATCTTCAAGTACACAGTCTCTCTTAACATACATTAGGCCTTTTTCAGTTTCGATAATGCATTATATTTGGTTTCTTTGTGTATTCAGCGATTTTAAGAACACAGGTTTAGGCTGAGAAAGATTTGCTTTTCCACTTTTCAGTTCCTAGCATTAATAATGTGCATTAGACTACAGATAGACATGACAAACCGTTCAACATTGTTGTATAGGCTGAATACAGAAAAAAACAACGTACATTACAAATATATCAGCAATTTCATTCAAAGATCTCATGACCCTAAAATCCACAGGAATCAATAAAGATAAGGAAACACCTCTCCATCTTGTTGTAGAAAGTGATGTGACACAGAACCTTCACGTCTCCTTCATTTGAATAGGCTGTTTGTTTATGTATTTGTAGTGGTGCTCCAAAGAGTATGAGGGTTGTATTCATGCACCTCTTATAATGCATAAGATTTATTTGGTTGAGCTGTTCAGCATTCAATAAATAAATAGCACACATTCAAATTAAGATTTTAAATTAATGTATAGAAACTGGGAGTACCAACATATGTTCTTTCTGAAAAAATATCTGTTCCCTCCTCCTGAGATAGGGGCCTCTGGATGAAGCTTCAGCTTCCTGAACAGGATGCAGTTCATTCAGATAATTTACCTGAGCATATGAGTACTGATTCTCTCCAATTTCTCCTTTCCTTTTCTTTTTTCAGGCCATGTTTTTATCTTGATATTTTCTAATTAAATATCTTCTTTCAGGGCCATATTTGCTTTCTTTCTCCCACAGTGTTTGACAGTGACTCCCTCATCCCACTTCGTGACATATTGTCAGCCAAGAGCATATTTGACATTCTACTTTTTTTCATTTTATTGTATGTAAAGCTTGGTGCCTCCAAATTCACATGGGCTTTAAAAACAAAGTCATGGGAAAACTATTTCCCAGAAATACCTTATATAACCATGCAGTTGTTGATGTTTTATTAATGTTTCACAAATATTTAATAGGCTGTTAATAATGAAATACCATAAAACAAGATAACGTGCTACCGAGCATCTCCTGGTAATTTGGAAATGTCAGCCTTCTCAGGGTATGTAAATTGATTTTCTCCTACCTAAGGGTGTAAAATAAATTACAGCAGAAATGTATCACAAAACCCCCATTTCATGTGTATGACAACTAATCCACCAATGAAATTCTATGTAAAGACGTTGGGCTTTTGGTGTGACTCAAATGGGACACATCCTCTGACGCCTGTGCGGCCACTGTCAGTGAATAATGACGACTTCTGAGGTAGATGAGTTGTTTTTGTGCTCACTGTAATCACATATTTCACAATCGGTGTTCTTTGCAGAATGTATTAATGCTCTAAATGTCTTGATGAATTACAACACTTTACAGAAGAGAACTTCTGTTCATGTTAATGTCATACCAATTAGAGACGTTAATGATGAAACACAATGAAATGAAATTTCACCCTTACACTCACTGCAGAGCCTTTAGTACATGTCTACTCCTGAAAAATCTTTGAATGGTGGTGTATGTCAACTGCCTGATGATTTTAAAAGTCACAGACAGGCAACCTGCAATAACAATTATTGAGGAATATCCCGTGGTACATTCCAATCACCCAATGAGAGCAGTGTCTGTGTGAAGGTATATGTACTCTCTCTAAACAGACCTACACAGGACAACAATGGCTCCAGAAGGACAGATTTATAAACCAAGGGAATAAAACAGCTGACATATTCATGTAGCAACTGTGATCCTTTCATTACCAAACCTCATGTAGCATGTCAGCTCCGTTTCTATGACTGCACATAAATGAATCATTTTTTGGGTCAGGCGGTTCGACACCATTATAACCTCATGATTTTTAACAATCAGACAAGGTCTTGCTGTATGCGCCCTGCCACCCATTCCTCTTCTGTGCATATCATGCCTGTCAAACAGCCAGAATGAAGAAAGGCCAGATAGAGATCACACTGGGAAATAAATCCCGGCCTTTGCCATCCGTCAACTTGACAGGCAGGTCTTGGAGATGCAAAACGGATTAATTGGACTGATAAAATCCCTGTGCCACTCGAGCGGATGGAGATTAAATCAGAATGAGGACCCCTGACATGGAAATGGGGTACACTTTGTCAGCGCAGCAACCAGTCGAACTATCATGCTCAACTTCTTATCATTGTTCACAAAGACTCAGGTGTACTATGAGAAGTCCCTCATTACCTTTGAATTTAGCTAGAACCATGCCACAGAAGCTTACGTTTAGGAAATTGAGAAAGATGGAAAGTCACCTAGATTTCCTGCTAATTACCCAATGGGTAAAAAGAAAGAAGATGCAAAAATAAATGTTACAAAAATTTGACAAATTATCCACTCTTTTGAAGTATTTTAATCTTTTTTTTTTTTTTTTTGAACGTGGGAATCTTTGTACTGCCGTTCCTCTGTGTCCTTCATATTCTTCATCTTTCCTTTTATCACAATAAAAGGAAAGATGAATTCCTTTTTTTGTCAATGTTCTATGTCTCTTACTCACATAATCTATGACTTCCATGTGGACTCTTCTGTTGCCAGGGAGACAGATGATAATGAACACCTACTGGGCATTAGAACAGGCATATAGACGAGTCAACTGCTAATTAACATCTATCAATTAGAATGCTCTGGCCATTTGCGGATCTTTGGAAGCGTGACGGCTGGATGTTAATAGGACAGATGAGCAGTGAGTGGGCGTGCGGTTTGGGAGGGGGGGCCATATAGGGGTAGCAAGCCTAATCAGCCCCATTAATTGACTACCTTAAACTCCCATGCATCTTACTATCAGGAGTCAATTTTTCAACAGGAACTCAACTCACAAGGTGGGGAGCTTAGGTAAAGAGAGAATAATGTATGGGGGGGTCTATGGTATGTGAGCTGAAAAACTATGACTGAAGCAGCAAACCTGAAGCAAAAAAACTGAAACATGGGTTTAGCTGCCCCTGCCCTTTTTGTTCAAAAGTGCCCCTCAGAGGGGTACTGGGCAACAACATCAGGGTCAACTCTGGCAAAGTCCCCTTGTCAATTTCAGAACATTTTAAAAAGGGGCACAAGCTAGCTCACATTACCCTAGCCAGTGAGGCAATGCTACCTGGATTGCTAACCAAGCAAAACAACAGCACAAACTCAAAATGACCAATGGAGCTGGCTTGCAGACTAATACGATCAGTAGGTTAATTATGAGCATTTCTGATCCAAGTCTACAATGCACCTTGCTAGCTTGTTAGATATATTATAATTTTACTAGTGTTAGTACAATGTGCTTAACAAATGGAGGCCACTAGAGCGCACGAGCATGTTAATACAACTCTTACTAGTAGGCTGCAGTGTGGTCGTGCAGTTTCTTCTTCAAGGCGAAGTGTTGACACAGTGCTATTCATATTTTCTGCATGGTCCTTCTCCCAAGTTTCTTTTTATTCCAGCACATATCTTGCCCTGTTATCTTAGCTATCTGCACCATTGCACAAAAATATCTCCTGTCTCATTTCTTCATTTTTCAGTCACATTTATTTTAAATCTTTTTACTCTGTGTTTGATTGGCTGAGTTGTGAAGACACAATTCACTGCGAGCATGCAAGTAAGCTGTTAGCCTGTTTAAATGTTTCAGAGCATGATACATTTGTAACTACAACGGTTGCAAATGTGACTAAAATGCATATGTTTTTCTGACTGTATATTGTAGAAAATGACTGCAGAAATGCATTTAGATTTTTGACTGTATTTTTTGAACCAGTCGTAAGTGGTGAAATGATATTAGGATGGTTTTATTATTGTTGGTTATCTTGGTTGTTTCTTTCTATCTGTGAATGCAACACTAACAGTGCATTATCTATTATATGTAGCTGATTCCGCAATATGTAACACTGACATGCTTATGTTGTGTCTACATGGGCTGTCATTATAGTCTTACCTGTTGCAATGTTATTTGCATATATGAGTAGCATCTTCAGTAGTGAACTCAAAGAACTTAAAGAAAAGTATCTAACATTTCTAAGTACACACTGACCTATTGAAGACAGTGCAGACGGTTTGGTTTGTAATAGTTTGAGTCATCATTCTTTTGCTGTTGATATTGTCAATATGGGGTTTGTTCATTTTTTCTTTTGGGCACATTAACTAGACCTATTCAGACTACCACAAACCTGACTTACGCTACTATTTCTTTCCTTTCGGTAGGCCCTGGGTTATCTCATTCATTTATGTTTTGTTCACCCAGGCTGTGTTTGTGAACTAATCATTGAATATATAGATGGATGGACACATGGAACAGAAACAAACAATACCAGTATAAGTTGACAGAAGATGCAGAGATGGATACATTTAGCCATGGACATCTCTTTTGCTCTTGACTTTCCATCTGTCACAACACACAAGAGCAGCACATGCAAACTCACAATTTAAAAAAAAAAATGATGTGCAAATTACCACCTTTTATGAGTACAGTCAGTTAGAGTGCATTTGTGCTATGATTTATCCACATGGTAAATACTTCAGTAATCAGATAGATGAATGTTGTTGGGTGCAGATAATTACTTGGTGAGCACTCTGATTAACTGCAGCATAGATGGGGGAATAAACACTCCAGTGTTTGGTAGGCTATTCATCTGGCAAACTGTAACAAAACAAGAGCAGAGTAAAAGTCCAGGGAGGTGTGAAGGGAGGTGGGAGTGAAAGGAAGGGGAATAAGTGGCTTTTCAGTTTCTTATTGTTTAACGGAATATTGCAATATTGCAATCAATCCACTATTATTCAATGATAAAGCTTGCACCTGCATTACGTTTCTTACTTTTGAAAGGACAAACTCACAATACTAAAACATGTTGTCTTTGCTAAATGTGTTTGCTGTTTCAATTTTTAACAGCAGGTGGTTCAGTGTTTGAGTTTTTGGTGAAGGTACTGAACATAAGGACCACCTGCTATACCAGAAGGACTCGATCCAGGTTTCCCAGTGTGTAGAGTCACAATACTGTAGAATTTGCACTGCAGAAATGTTTTCTGTCTAGGATGTACCTTGCTCAGACTGCTGCCTCTAAAACTGTAATTTCTTCAGTTTTGGTAAGAAATGGCTCAGCTGTGGCATTGATTCAGGAGGACTGTAGAGTTACATTACCTTTATTTGGCTTCCCCCTCTCTCTCTCTTTGTCTTTTTCTCTCTGTCTGTTGGCCTGTCTGTCC
This sequence comes from Albula goreensis, assembly GCA_022829145.1. Classification (NCBI taxonomy): domain Eukaryota; kingdom Metazoa; phylum Chordata; class Actinopteri; order Albuliformes; family Albulidae; genus Albula; species Albula goreensis. The sequence continues at coordinate 19,913,360 of CM040750.1, forward strand.
TGTTGTAATGTGTGGTTGTGATTGCTTCCGTTGATAATTTACAGCTACAGTCAGACAAACGTGTGAAATACAATTCATGCGCTTCCTCTGCCTCTCTTGGTGCAGTGCAATCTAGGGACTGTGGAGTGACTGACAGCCTTGGCCTTTATGTGTGCTCTGGCTCTTTTTGTCCCTTGTGGGGACCGGTTGCCAGTGAGCTGTGACTGCTCCTGACAGGAGCTTGGATGACATGACTCACAAAATAAACTGATAAAAAAACACACATGCCACAAAACAGTACGACAGGAGGCAAAACTTGGGCAGTTTACTTTTCATAGCTTCCCATTAATCACAAACAGCAGCATATTTCATTGCTGCTTGCATGACTTGATAGTTCATGTAGACAAATGGAACTGAAATTGAGATTTGAGGGAGGCATTCTGATAGGTGTTGCCTGGTGAGGCCCCAGAGCATTGAATATGTGAAATTGAAAAGTAGGTGGAATCTTTTTTTTGTTTTGTTTTCATGTCAATTTTGGTCCCTTGATGCATTTATAGCTATGTAAAAATGTCAATACAGTAGTTGTGTTATGCTATTTATATTATTCATTTGTGTTTGTGAGAGGGAGGGTAGGTGAAAGATCACTCTCACCCTCAATATGAAACCTGCTGGACTCACCACTGCAGCAGATACAGGAGTGTGTGTCTGTTTATGTCAATTTATTAATCTGTCAGCCTCAGACTGTGCCCTGAAGAGTGATCAATCATTTATGGTACAGTGAGTAGCACAGGTTCCACAGCTCTGAGAGAGACAGCGAGAGAGAGAGAGACAGAGAGAGAGAGAGAGACAGAGAGAGAGACACAGAGACAGAGAGAGAGAGAATGAATTTTGGAATGACATTTAGTGAAACATCACATGATTCAATCAGACCCAGCAGAGAGCAGAAATACGAAATATCACATTTTCAGCATGAACCTGTTTTGATATATTGGACTTATCTGCGAAGAAAACCCCCAAATGTTTAGGCCCTTGGTGTCAATTGTAGCTTCCCAAGAAGAGCGATTACCCCTTTTGGTAACAGCTGCCAATAAACAGTTGACCCTGATTAGATTATCCTGGCCATTGACATGCCCTAAAAGACTTTAAAAACAGATCTGAATTTTTCATTGCTCTGCTGGCTTTTCTATTGCATGAACTAAAAAACATGTTAGACAAAAAATAACACATTGGACTGATAACTACATCAATCTGGTTGGGAAGACTGGAATCTAAAACACAAACCATGGTGTATTTCTAGTACTTTGTAGGTCTTATTTTCATAACTGAGGAAGTGTAAACATGTAGGTGGTACAGAATTGGTATTTTTATACCACAGTTACATTTTATTTCATGTTGCAGGCAAAGTTTCTAATTATATGTTTGCTGAAAATGTGTCATGCAGTTGGGTGTGGAAACTGTAAAGTGGGTGTCACATAAAAAGTTATTTTGTGCTATTTTATTCATGTTGCTTATTTAAACACACATGCAAGCAAAGCCTCATTTGCCATGTGGGGGAAAACCTAAAAACCTTTACTATTGTAAATTCTCGGCCTCATTCAAATGTCAAACACGATTTCACCAGCCACATCCCAGACAGCTTCAGTCTGGTGAAGCACAGAACACCTTATACGATTCATCAGGCACAAGAAAACACACATTCTTGACAACAATATGCTGGAAGTGTTGAACAGCTGTTTGAAGGGCCGCACATGTAGGCAGGTCACACATTCACTGAGTAAGGAAGTGCCCTATTGGACCACTGTTTCATTAACATGGATCATCAGGGATTCATCCATTAATAAGGTAGTTTGCCAGGCAAACAGCATGGCGATGCATCTGTTAGGTTAAACCCATAGCAACCCCTCCCCCTTAGCTTTTAGGACACAGTGACAATCCATTCACATATTTCCTGATTAAACCGCATATTACTCCCCCAAAATTAGGGCAAGTTGCAATAATGAAGATTTGTTTCAAGTTGACAGTGTAAGCCATTAGTAATTGCAGTAATTGCCACTGGGCACCATTCTCCACCCCATACAGTGACCTGATGATCATAGATGTACATAAATAATAAGTAAGTAAGTAAGTAAGTAAGTAAGTAAGTAAAACGTTATTTGTAATGAGCCTTTCAAAACAAGAGTTACAATGTGCTGTACAATGAAGACATTAAAGTAAATAGAAATAAAATAGAAAGTTAAATTGGCTGAAGGGTCTTTCTGTATGGGTGAGTCAGCACTGGAATCATGGTGAGTCAGCACAACATGGTTCAATATGAAATGCTTGTGCCTCTTTAATCCACACTAGTGAGTTAGTGTTATGTTTATATTACCAATTACTCAGTGCATTAACAGAATTTGACAATAAATATATAAAATAATTTGCCAGGGGCCTCTTGGCTTTGTACCATGTTTGTTAGTAACAGCAAAACATTCTGTTTCTTTGGACATGGTCTGCAGGATGCTAGTGTGTAAACATCCTTGTCCTTTTCAGGTTTGCAATCAAGACATATGAGTAATTTGAAAAAATGCTTCTCTGCAGACATGTCAGAATTCACATTTCATCTGGAATACTTTTATTGTGATTGGGAATTGTCAGTGTAAATCATCCTCATCAGTTTTAAATAGAAATGTATTACACGTCCTTTAAACTATGATGGCGACATAAATGAAAACCCCTGATGATAGAAGACTTTAATTTCTGTTTTGACTCACATTTTAATCACAGAGACAATCTGGGGGAAAGCAGTTGTGTCAAAAGTGTCACTGAACACAGGATGCTTGCAGATGGCTTTGAAAAAGAAGCAAGTAATAAACAGGGGAATCAGAATAACGATGCCACACAACTCTTCCAAGGCAGTGCCGCTACAAAGTTATTAAAAACAAGCAATATGGGATTTTGGCTTGAATGACAAAGTGATGAGACGTTTGCCACAACATAGCAAGAGACACCCAGTTTCCCCACAGCACAGCTTACAAGCATTGCCCACCACCATGATTCAAAACCCCGGGCCCTGACAGTGGAGGTGGGTATGCTATTGGAGATCAGCAGAAAGACCCTTCAGCCAGTTTGCATGAGCATAGTAAATTGCTTAAAGCCACTTGGTGTTTCATACTTAATTTGGTCAGAATGTAGCTTTTTACTTATTTCAAAGCTTTTAGACTAGAGACATCAAAATACCCTAATCACTGGGATGCTGTCCTGTACTGCCCTGTTTTTAAGCACACAATATGTTTGAACTGGATAACAGGAAATGAGTGGATCAAACCTATCAATTTGGATTATGGGGGAGATCTTTAAATCTTTACAGGGTAAAGCTAATGGCCTTCTGGTGAGAATGTTAAGAGGGCTTCGTAAAACATCTCAGTAAGAACAATGCATCATTGATCTCCACAGAGCAATGCTGTTCTCATCACCTAAAAATCTACCACTACTACAACATCTAAAATCTGCCATCAGCATCTTCAAAGATTATTACTCTCACCTTTATCAAACCTCTAGACACTCACAACACATCCTAAGTGAGACAGAGGAAGAGTATGGAGGAGGAGAGAAACAATAGGGGAAGGGCAAAGTCTGGGAGGGAGGGGAAGAAAGATAACCACAAAGCACAACTGCTCGGCTGGGAAACAAATCAATCCAGATTGAATCTTTCCTTATTTACAGTGTTCTGCAGTGGAAGGGGATGACCTGGGGTGACATTCATGTGATCTCAGTCGAAAGTTTATATTGAATCTCTACTTGCCCTGTCGGTGCAAAAACTTTTGTCAGTGGGAATGTTTTACACTTCCATGAAATTACTTCAGGGGAAAGTGGCTAGTCTCCTTTGCTCTTAAAATTTGTATGTAGGCTTTCAAATCAACACAGATAGTTACACTGTGTTAACGCTAATGAAGTTCAGCTAATATGACAGCACAGCAAAAGAGTCTATTTGATTCACTGATACCACAACACCCTGCATATTCTTGATAGTAATATGTGTAAATGCACCATTTTCATGTAGCAGATTACAGTATGTATATTAAAAATGTAACTTTGATAAAAAAAAGATAATGCCTATGTCACATTATACTGTAAAGTACAACTCTATATAATGGAAACACTGTAACTGTCACCGGGATAAATAAGTCAATAGTATACTACAGAGCTTTTGTTCAGAGAAATTTATTGTTTTTCGTTTTTTCCCTTTTTTTATCTGTATTGCACGCTTATGTAGCTTAGAAGCTGGCGATAAATTTTCTTAGCAGTTGCACAATTTTGTACTCTTTGTAAACATTTAATCATAATATGCTATTATATTCACTTACTTCTTATTCAAGATATAATTTAGTCCATGATTTAAATCTAGTGTTATTGAAGCAGGATGAGCTTACAGCATTATGATGTGTGAATGTTCAGAGGAGGACCTGAGATTGCACACAGCCATATTTCTGATGTCGGGTTTGGTTTTAACGAAATGTGGGCCTTTCTGCTCTTTGGAAATGATGAGATTTTTCCTCCAGTGAGGCTGAATTCTGCATCTTTAACCAACTGACAGGTCTCCTGAAGATGCCTATTCTTCTGAAAGATCCAAAGTTTCAGCAGACAAAAAAAGAAAAAAAGAAAACTTCCTGGTGTTCATTGTCTGACCTAGATTCAAGATTCATATTGAGAGTACATTTGAACAGATAAAAAATTTCAAGTGAAGAAATGTAAATATGTAATATAATTTTCAGGACGCTGCATTGGAAATAAACAGCTGTGTACATCTCAAAGTGGAAAAGAAAGCAATAAGTTGCAGCTCAAAGTGACACTCTGACTGAATGAGAGCGACGGATCAAATATTGCCAGCTTAAAAGGTGTAATAGAACTCTAAGGAATCCATTTAAATATTTAAATCACTCTCCTTTCCGCCCCCCTCTCTTTCGTGCTCATTCCTTCGCTCTCTCTCTCCTATTCTTTTGGTTGTTTTCTCCATAACTTCTCACAGAGGCATGTTGAATAAAACATGACTGCCGGCGAATTCCATTGTTTGCTGATGCAGCTCATGTGCAGCACGAGCTTCAGGACTAGGTGTCAGAATGTATTAAAATATTCACTGCGTACACCCCCTGTGCACTGGGCTGCACCCTGTCGAACCTCCTCCCAAACCAAGGTTATCTTCCTCGGAGAGGGAGTCTGATTGTCTATTTATACCTCTCGTTATCGTTTAAAGATATATTACTATCACATTCACAGGGCCTGAAGTCACTGGAGACGGTCGATATGAGAGCCAGACTCCCCCAGCTACGGTTGCCTTAGAGACTTATCTCCTGACTGCTGGAACCACAGTCGGAACCACCTGCTTGGAAACATGCAGAAAGTGTTACCGTGGTGTGTGAGGGAAGGAGGGGTTGCATACTGGATGAGTCATTCAATTTCCCTGATTTAAAAGGCCAAGCCATGGTTATTTTACAACTTTTCAAGGTCAGCCAAAACACATACACCTTGCATTTGAGCTTACAGTAAAATTTAAAGCATCATCTTAATTGGCACTTAAAACACGTGTGGGTGGGTGAAATTAATCTCTAGAGAAAGTCAACAAGCATTTATAAGTGACCCCTTACAGAAAAGTGTTTAGTTGGACACAGTCAGCACACATCCATTTGTTGGCCCATGCAAAGCCTCCCCTGTGCTGGCTCTGCCCTGTGACAGCATGTGGAGTGCTCATGCTGCAGCTGCCGTGGTCCTGGTATGGGTGGGCATGGATGGTATAGTAGTTAACTGGGGAGAAAAAATGGGCAAAAATACGTTCAGTCATGGGAATCGGTAGTTCCATTAACACTCATTTCTACTATGTCAAAATGTCCATTTCCAAATGTAGGCAACCCTAATGTTAAAGCTTAAGTGTTCAGCCTAAGGAGACTTCTCAGCATTTTTCTAAGCTGACAAATTTGAAAATACTAAATTACTGGGATAATTAAGCATTAAGGCAAATGGACAGATCTGAAATGCATGCAACATTTACCGAACATCTTGCTGAATTAAAAACACATTGATCATGCTAAAAATGTTAATGATTATTTAAATTGCAACATGCAGGGATTGCAGAAAATAAACAATATCACATTGCTGACAAAGAGCAATTTGCAAGGATTGCAACATTTGATTGTAGTTTTGCAAGATAAGTTTGCTTTAAATGTCTATTGAAAAAGCAGCTTACACATTGAGAGAGCCAGCCTCAAAAACATCTAGTAATTTTATTATATCATCTCTTTATTCTTGGAAGAATCCATCCACAGCTCTTTTTTACTTCTCCAGGTCAATAAACAGTGGAGAGCCTGAAACAAAAGCTGAACTGTCATAAACAACAACACCAGCAACAAAGCATCTATTCATCAAGAGACCAAAACATTTGTGAGCATCCCTGAAATCAGCGGCAAACTGGGAATCAGCAGGCAGTTGCCCTCTCCGAGTGTGCATACTGCTGCTTTTCACCAGACACCTCTCTGCTGGAATGAAAACCTCCCCACAAGGCAAACACTTGTCCCCCAATAATAACCCTGATTAAAGTCTGACTCAGATCAGCATTTCTATGCTGGGCCAGAGCCAGCATCTGTTTAGGGGGGTCTTCCTTTGCTCTCAGCTGTTCCCTGCAAAATGAGAGACGGATGATGGAGGGAGAGAGGCTGTTCAATGAACTCTTCTTCTTCATCCTCCTCCTCCTTCTTCTTCTTATTATTACTATTTGTAGTAGCAGTATAAGCATTTCAGTGCTCTTCTCTGGCAAACTGTATGCAAATTATTTTGGTAATGTTAGATTTTTTTTTAGACCAGATGTCTCTGAATTAGATTTTTTATTACCACTTTTACTGTGACTGTCATTAGTGGCAGTAATTATAATTTTAAATTATTTTCATATGTAATGAATAATGATTTTTAAAGCTTATTCACATTTTATGAACATTAACAGAACATTACCAGCATCTAATGGACAAAGGCAAGTAAAAAGTAAGTCATGCATATTTTGCAATAAGTGGACTTTTTCACTCCTTAAACCCTTTCTATGTTATGTTTATATTAAGTAATGCAATTTATGTCAATTACTGTGGGAGTTCAATGAAGATTTCATCAAGAGAAAAAATCTTTTACATGCTCTTTCTAACTTTGCAAGATAAAATAGAATTAATCAACTGGAAACCAAATTGGAATATGATGAATGTGTTTTGCATTCCAATTCTTCGGAGAATGTTTCTGTATAAGTTTATGCACTTATTTTAATAGACATAGCACTCATCCAGGCCCATGCATTCTACAGACCTTATTTTCCATAAGACCTCCCGGGGGCATCGTACATGTGCATCCTTTACGAATACACTATTTTCACTGAGATGTTCACTGCATCTGCCACAGCATCTGCCTCCTAAGGGTCCCTTCCATATTTGACCACTTTGAGTGGAAAGATCTGGGGTTGTATTTGCTTCTTTAAGGATTTTATTGACATGATAAAAGTCTTTTACACAAATCTTTCAGTGGATGTTGTGAATTATGGTTTTTCTCAGTGTCCATGGTAACCTGTAAGGTCTGCCTCTTTTATTTAAAGGAATGATTCCAAAGCCACTTTTAAACAACTGATGTTGAAAATGTTCTATTGACATACATTGATATAAAGAATGAAATTTAAAAAAAAAAAAAAAAAAAAAAACAGTTCAATATTTGAATGTTGTAGTGAAACCCATCCTTGTTGCTTCCAAACGAGGAGGTGAGAAGTGTCATCCTGTCCTGAAATACTCCAGTTGTATCACACCCAAATGTCTCTCTGTAGATTTTCATCCCCCTCACACCCCACAACAAGTTCTCACTTAAACAATGTTTAATGCAGGAGGCACAGAATTCAGTCAATGATCCTGAAGACTATTCACTCATTAAAACCTCAACCCTACGAAAGAAGAACTGTGGATGTGGTTTTCCCTTACTTTGAGGCCTTTTGGTGGCCCTTTACATACAGATAATCAAATACAGATTAATCAAAAAGCTTATTTTAATTATTAAAAAAATCTGTTAGATTGTCTGAATATAACATCTAGAGAAGAGAGCAAGGCCCCTTTTAAATCAGACAATTGTATGACCAAATTTGATAGTAAGGTATTATGGTAGGTATGTATTAGGTATTATTAACATGTGTGTATACTTCCACAGTAGTGTAAGTCTTGTATTTAGGTACTGTTTGATCGTTTTTAGCACGCATTCAGTGAAGCTTTATCACTTAATGCATCACATCTCCGAGTGTGGTGAAGTGTTCAGGAACTTGGCTTTTAATGAGAATGATGTTCTGAAAGTGTTTAGGGACCCAGATAAAGGGAAGATAAGTGGATAGGGATGTAAATGTAGAAAAAATAGAAGGTTTCTGATTTGATTAGTGATTAAGGATTAGACTTATAACACACAGCATTCAAATATGAATAGTGATTATGGATGTAGACTTGTACTTCAAATGATTTATGTCTGGATAGTGTTTGGGGAACTAGAATTTTAATGACATATGTAATGGTTGGAATAGTGCTTTGGAAGCTAAGTTGGAAACAAGAGTGTTACAACTCAAGTATTGGTTATGAATCAGTACTTAGAATGAACATAGTTCATGTTTGAAATGTAATTTTGGAGCTAAGAATGATGCAAGAAGGCTCTAGGTTTAGATTGTGTTTTGAAACAACTGGAAGTGTTGGTTATTGCTGCTTGACACTTGGGTGCACTGAAGCTAATTAGCTTTGGAAACAATAATGGAATGTAATAAACAATGCAATAATCTACCAACCTCAGCATACACTATATATGATATGCAGGATGAATTTCAGCTCCACTCAGAATTTCCCACTACAAGGAAACTGTCATTTTTTCAATAAGCTTAAAATGATTTTCTTCCCTTAAAGATCTTTTGGATTTATTGTATCTTTAATGAGTCATGAATGGCACCAGTGTAACTATGCATGATTACATATGCCTCTACAGAACTCTGATTCAAGCACCTTGTCACTTATGAATTTTTAATAAAAGGGATGTCTGGTTGGTGTGGTTTGTTTCTGTGTATATTTCTATGTTCAAATTCATGGGAGGAATAAAAGCTGACAAAGCACAGAGGAAAGGGAACAGCTTCACAAAAGTACCAGTGCTGCTCAGAACGCAGGCAGACATTAATATTATCAGCATCGGTAATGACAGAAAGGTAATTAATGTCACTGAAAGGAAACATAATTGCCACTTGAATGCCTCTGAGGCCAACATATTAAATACAAAACTTCTCATTTGCCTACCAATACAGTCCCAAAGAGTTGTATTTTACTGACTCCACCATTAACTCTGTGATCAATTCAGTTAGCTATATTATTTATTTTCAGATTTTATTCCACGGCTAGTTTATTGAACTAACTGTGTCATTGTGAATGACTTCAATCAACTCAAACAGATTTGATATCCCAGGGCCACTGACTGTGCCCCTGCTCTAGTATAAAGTTTTGTCTGAGTGAAGAAACTTACCGTAAAACTAAAACATGACACTTATTCAAATCATGCGATGGCAAATCAATCTCCACTAAATTCACAGCTGACTATAACTATGCAACTACACCAAATGAATACATAAAAAAACATTGATCAATACAGTTGACAATTGAGTATTATACAGAGGTCCTTTAGATGAGTGTGTTTTTCATACATCCTCAGACATGTGTCTCTATCTGCGCCACATTTACAAGGCAAGGCTATGCAATATGTCTGCCGTCAATGTCACAGGAGAGCTGTTTCTTTTCCTGTGTCAGAATATGACTGTCAGCTTTCCAAGGCACAAACCTTCCTCATCACTCGTCATATTACTCAAGCTAATATCTCAGTATTTTATTTTTTCAGATCAAGTGGTCCACACATTTTATGCTTTTAATTCCGGACAAATACCATAAGCAGTATGCTATTTCCATGACAGATGGTTTGTGTGAGAAATTATTCCATAACCATTTTGTTTCACATATTAGGTCACTAATGGCCATTTATGATTTGTTTTGTTTCTGTTTTCTGGTCACTGGCACTCGGATTAAATCAGATCTTGGGGCACAGAAATAAGATTTGCAGTTTTGAGCTAAAGCTATTATATGCAAGCTTAATAAAATTTATCCCCCAAAATCAGTCAGGAAGCAATAGCAGTTCTCAGAACTTAACCCTGGGTTTGCAGTTTATGACATGTAGCCCATGCATTTTTAAATTGTTTTTTCTCTTACTGTATTTTGAAAGAGCTATGGACTTTTGCACTGTAATCATACTATTACATAAATTAATCATTTAATGTTCAACATATTGTCCTAGGGAGCCTACTTCATAATTTATTTGACTTAAATGGTCTACGGGTATGTCCAATACACAATGTGTTCAATGCAGTGTAATGTACAGAACTATTTTGTGGAAAAAAATGCCCAAGGCTTTATTGTAACAAAGCAGCTATTTTAAACAATGTGACCATCATCTTGTAGTGCAGTTGTGGGAAAAGAATGAGAAGGATCCTCATCTATATTCTGCAGAATGAGACAGAAAAATGCATATAATTAGTAATTATTACAAATCTGTACATTAAACATTAACCATGCAGATGTTTTATACATTCTTTCTATGTATTTTCTGTCACACATACAGACATGTGCACACATATATAGTTGTTCTATGGCAAGACCTGAGAAAACATGGGGTGAATGAACATGCACATATACTGCAGGGAGCCATGACAACAAGTTTGTTACGGGTCCTTCAGGTGATTGAATGTGTCTGGCTTTCCACATGATAGCAGAATGGGGAAAACATTTTTTAGAATAAGTGAAAAAGTCAAAATCACTGCTTCGCCCTTGGCATTCACCTGTCATTCTTTCAACATCGATTCATCTTCAGCGGAACAAGCTTTCATTCAACACCTGACATTCCATTTTCTGAAAAACATTCAAGAAATGCACTCACTCATGTAGTTACACGAGAATCTTTTTTGTGGCTTTGATAAAGAGGCACAATGCATAATGTGGAAAGCATCTAATTTAAGTTAGTATTAAATGCTATGGACTCACTTCAACTTTGAGGAAACTTTTAAAATATGTACAGGAAAACAAGGTTTGCTACAGTAAGCATGTTTTCCCAAAAACATGCATATACTTTCAGATGTAAAAAGAATATATTTGTGAGTGGAATGAGACTCCGCACATCGTGTTTGTCCATGATGCAACTGCATCCAAGTGATTATGCTTAACATCTTCTGCAGGATGCACACCAATAAACAAGATGACGAAGCTCTTTTCTAAGCAAGAGAAATGTTTTTAAATTGTTGTAAGTTCA
>CM040750.1:19929693-19962193 GCA_022829145.1 Albula goreensis
TGGCTTACTGATGAGACAATCAGCTGCCTGTCTGAGAATGTGAACACCTGGTGTGGAATCATCCAATCACAGTGAGAGCAGGCACACTCCTGATGCATGTACATGTAATTGCCCCTGTCCCTGACCAAGGATGCAAAATACATCTGATAGCCAGTCTTGTTTTTCAGTGGGCCTCCAACCCAGCTACACAGTCATACCTCTAATACTGCAGATTTTTTCTCCTTTTCTTTAACTGTTCCTGTCTCTCAGTAAAATGGAAACATATGGCTGTCCTTTTGTTCTTTTCACATTTGCTCTGAGAAAATAATAATAAAGTATAATAAATAAACAAACAAACAAATAAATAAAACATATCTACATTTCAGCACCATAAAAGAGTCTTCAGGTGTGCTCTTGAATCTATCCCCAAGTGTCTGTATTTGTTTCCTTTGGTTTATTAATTCAGCCATACTGAAACTAAGAAAAACTCAGAGATGCTGACAGCACAGCAGATGTGATTGGACTGGCACATTAAACAAAAATCCTGATGGAAAGAGAGTCCAGTACAGTTATTGGGGGGAGTGAAAGCTATCTCAGGTAGTTTAAAACAGTGTCGCAGAGAGGTGTTGACACAGAACTTTGATAAAGCTGCAGTGGTATCATTGACCAGGCAGATTCCAGATAAGTGAGATATTTGTGCTGAGAGATATAAAAGTTCCTTCCATTCCAGACCTGATGGATGTGGGTAATGGCCATGTGTTACCCATTTTCTGTTTCTGTGTGCCAAAGCATGCCATCAAAATACAACACTGACCTCATATCCTCTGTGAAAGAGAGAATGTGGTGTGTGCATGCGTGTGTGTGTGTGTGTGTGTGTGTGTGTACTGTACAGTATGTCTATGTTATATGTATCTATGTTCTATGTAATAGTCTGTGTGTATGTGTGTGTGTGTGAGCATCAGAGTAGCATTTGGTTCTGTTGAAGGACCTGTATCTATGTGTGTGTGTGTGTGTGTACTGTACAGTATGTCTATGTTATATGTATCTATGTTCTATTTAATAGTCTGTGTGTATGTGTGTGTGTGTGTGTGTGTGTGTGTGTGTGAGCATCAGAGTAGCATTTGGTTCTGTTGAAGGACCTGTATCTATGTGTGTGTGTGTCTGTGTCTGTCTGAGTGGTGCTCAGTTCTGTTGAAACATCTGTTTCAGTAATCCCTAGTTTCTCTAAAAGAGCATCTGAGGCTCTCTCAGGTCCTCTGATTATTCTTCTTTTCCAGACCATAGCACACCAGGGGGAGAACCCGAGAACAGGCAGGCCGTCATCCAGTCCTGTGGGAGTCTTCATTCTGTCATTAAAACAGACAGGAGAAAAACAAGAAGCAAAGAAAAACCCATCACAATGTCCTTTCTCTCCTCCCATGTTCCTGGTACAGATCAACATCTCTTCAGAAACTGCAAATACCTGATATCTTGAGCTCTGTGCGCTCATTGAACCAAACAGCTGAACATTTGTCTTCTTACCATAGTAATACTAGCATGAAAATATGAGTCAGAATGAATAATCAATGTGATCATTGGCTGGCTTTGCGAAGAAGAGGGAAGAATTTATTATTTGTTATTTAGGGAAACAAGCCAGGCTGGAGGGAGTGCACATCCAGGAGTGAGAGGAGTCCTGACAATGGGAGGGAGCTGGGCGAAACACACCTCTGGCAATAATATAGTGCTACTCTGACCCAGGGGAACTAGCAGCCCTGTTACAACAGAAATTACGTGGTCTAAGATTACTGTATTGTTAGAGAAATTATAGTTGCAAGGGGTTATGTATATAACATGTATAAAGACATTGAATGTGAAGTTGAAATGTAATTTGTGTGTAATAGACAGGTGGTGTGGAAATTTCCAGTAGTCCTAAAGAAAGAGAAACATGAGTGTGTGTGTCTGAGTGTGTGTAAGATAAGAGGTAACAACTCTCTAGGTTGTTGAGCATTCCCATGAGAATAAGATGTCTAGAAAGAGGAACTGTTTGTAATCGTAGAAGATTGTATTGGGGAGTATTTGGTGTTCAATTTTCATTCTTTTTACACGAGAAGCAGAAGTAAATGAAAACAAGAGTCACTGTTTACTCACCCCATATACTATTAATAAGGTGCAAGAAGAATTAATGGACTCCCAGCTATAATGTTTTACAAATATGAGTTTTTGTCATTTTCTTGTCCATGGCACATCAGAATGGTGCTCTGTAACAATGAACAAGACTAGGAACTACAATACTTGGGGTGTACAAAGTGTTCAAGATTAAAACTCAGAGCTAAATCATAGCAATGAAATGTCGGTTCACGTGGCATCCAATAGGAAGGTACTGGATGAAAACATCAGGACACTCCTCAGTCCTAGTGATACACCATAATATGTCCCAGATGCCAGAATCTTTCACTTTCTTGTCATTTGTCATGATTCTTAGGCCACCGCCTCTCATCACCACTTAGCTGGATAGCAAGCCCACATCAAAAAGTCAATAAGTATGCATTTAATTGTTAAAGACATATCAAAAAGTATTGTAACAGCTACATTTTTCTCACACATTAATCGAAAACTAGCTATTCCTGAAATGAAAATCGTCCTGGACAGAAACTTGTCCTGATCATTAAATTGCCTGATGCCATACCAGTTTTTATATTTTCCGGCTAAATTGGTACACCTCTAGTATGAACCATCTTCCATGAGTCAAGGGTTAAGGCTGAGGAATGGTTAATTCTGATAATTTGCAACTGCAATGTCTGCAAATCATAGCATTGATTTTATATATTTATAGCGTTAGTTAACTGGGGCAACAAACAATAATCAGCATATTCACATTGAAAGTGTCATATTTAGTTGTGCAGCTAATTTCCATCTATAGTCTCTAGGCAGGCTAGCAGTGATAAAAATGATACTTCATTGCAAAGCAAAATTTTCCATTGTTAGTTTATATCTTTGGAGTTTGTGCGATAGAAATGCTTCAAGTAGAATGAGAACATTTGCCCCACTGTTCTGAAAGTTAGTATTTGATCTCAGACTTTTATGCCTAGGGCTGTACCTCTCAGTGTGCATGAAGTTGCAAAACGAGCACAGAATTTGCAAAAGTAATAAACAAATTCAAATATATCACACTGAAACAAAGCTTAAAGCATTTTATCCACTATAGTTTAGCTTGGCATTTCAAACATGTAATTATTATACATATTTAATTTTACAAATATGATATTTGCCCAAGATCTCCCTGCCTTACTCACTAGAAGTTTTTTTTTTACTTTCATTATTTTCCCTGAGGCTGTCTTGCATGCTTGACCTTGCAAACTGAACTTAACCAGCAAACTCAGTGTATGTGTGTGTGTATGTGTGTGTGTGTGTGTGTGTGTGTTTGATGATAAAAACAAAGATACTGTATAAAGAGAGGAATGGCCAAGAGCAGGAGGAAGACTGGACCTACTTGACGTGCTTGTCATGACTAGGATTATGATAAAGTACTCCAACTACACAGTGTTGCGAGACCTGCAGTTTTGATAAAATGTGACACTTCAAAGATGCCATCTATTCCCTAGGGGAAAGTGTGTGGAGCTTTCATGTTTTCACATTTTCATTTGCACATGTTTGTGTTTTTGTGGTCTGCATGTGCATTTCCTTTTTGCTGCTGATCTGCCGACTGACAAAGGGGCCTTGGTTTGAATATTGTATTGATTTTTTTTCATTTTGTGCTTTGTTTCAAGTTAAGTTTTGTTAAAGTTCACACTATGTGCCTCTGTCTGGTTACTTTGATTCTGGTGAAATTACCTTTCACAGAGCGAGAGAGGGGGAGCAGCATTTCTGATCTGACTGGGGAGAGTTTATGCTGGGTGAAATCACCTGCGGAGGGACCAGAGCCCAGGGCCACTGAGTGAACGCTGGTGCCTTCCGTTCTCCGCTAACTGAGTTTTTACAGCGGCTGACATGTGATTATTTCTGTTCTTTGTTCTCATTACTGAATTCTCATCACATATCGCCACAGAGATCCTCAGGCTACCATAGCTGAATTACGACTTAAGGATTTTAGATTAAAAAAGGGAAAAGGGTCCCTTTTTTAGATGTATTGCTTCATTTCACTTCGGGCAAGGCACTCATCACTCAGCCGTTTCTTCAGAAAAAAGGGAACAGGTAAAGGTGGAGGAGGAGGAGAACAGTGAAGAAGTAGGAAAGTAGAAAAAAAGTAATAAAATGAATAGCATTTAGAGATATAAATCATTGTTTTGATTTTCACTAAATTTACTGAATTAATTAAATCAAATTTACATTCAAACAGCTTATTAGAGGTCAACAGAATGAAAGATCAGTCACAAATTAGATTTAGGATTCAAACATGACCAGGGGAACTGACAGAGAAATAGGAGGAGTTACACAGTGTTGCATAATTTTGGTATTTGTGATGAGAAATAAAACCTTACCCCAAAACCCCCTGCACAAAGATACCCTTAGACATGTTCAGCAGTTACATTTACAGTATGAGGTTAACGTTTAACATTCATATAGCACTTCTGTTGAACATCCAATTACCTGCATAATTATCCTATTTATGCTGGCTGTAGCTTTGAGTATGTTTGACCAAGATTTAACACCCAGTAAACATGGTATATCAAAATAATTACATGCACTGGTGATGACCACAAGGCCAAAATATCAGTGTTTTTTATCATTTCTGGAAGTACATTACTTTTCTTTTTGGGTATTTTTCCAAAGTGAACATACCATTTACAAACACCATTGATATGCAAAAGGTATGTTCATTACAACAACAGACATAATGCAGACAGTGTGTTTCTGTGTTTAACCATTCAGTTGTGATTGTCATCTGTGTGGATGACACAATGCACTTAATGAATTCTCTACATTTCTAACAGAGGATAGGTATGCGTTGAGGCGATATTGAGAGGTAGCAGAGACCTGGCTCAGGATGGATGGTGTTTGGTATTGGAAAAATCCAATACCCAATACCATCCATCCTCAGTCATCAGTGATACAGTGCTGCAGAGTCTATCTCTGACTCCTCACTGCAGCTCTTCAATATGCAATGACAGGAGACCATAGTTATTTGTCATCCTGTCCTCTCTGTTCATGGGAGATTGTTGCTGTCTATGTAAGGGTTTTACTTTGTGCAGTATTGTTCAAATGTGACCTCACATCACACACATACTGTACATACAAACACACACACACACACACACACACACACACACTCAGACACACACACACACACACACTCACACACATGCACACACACATACTCACACACACACACACACACACACACACATGCACACACAGAATTTTGATGGAGATGCTCGAGGATTGCTTGACTTGATTTTCTTGTGTGCCTTCTGGTTGATGCTTTTCCAGCAGACTCTCAGTATATGTAGTGGATGTGGTTAGTGTGATCATATCATCTATGTATGTGCTAATAAGACTCGCACAGCCCAGTTTTAAGGTACACTCCTACAACTCTTTTGATGCTTATTATTAGTTCTATGGCTATAATGAGGGCCAGAGGGGCAATGCCATGTCTTGCAATTCTTTTTAATATCCCCATTTTGAGGCAGGAAAAGAGGAAAGAACTCTTGATATGATTCATAATGATGTCTAGAACCTGGTAATCCTCAAAAGCTGTCCATAGCGGATTATCTGGAACTGAGGCATAAAAGTAGCAAATCTTGGAAAATGACATGTAGATCTCTTCCTGCTCAGCCGAAAGCCTGGATTTGTTTCAAGATTATGCTTGTGTTGAGAGTCCTACAATTACAGCTTTCCATGGTGAGGTTCTGACATTTTCATCCCAGGTACAGCAATAGTCTTGAAGTTATGGTGCTGAAAAGGATCTTGGTTACAGTGTTCTGGAGGCTAGTTTGGAAAAAAAAAAAAAAAAAAAAAAAAAAAAAAAAAAAACATAGGTAATGACTGTTAATGTTCTGGGAATACAGATTCCTCCTGTCCACAGACAAATTTTTTTTTTCTCCCTTGCCACCTTCATCAGTTTCCACGTTGTTTCAGAGCCTGTCCAAAAGCCCTTAAGCCTTGGGGTGTCTGATGCTGCTCTCGCCCCCTGCACTGCACTCTTCCACCTTTCCCCACTTAAGAGGACTGACTTTCACATGGTGTTTCAATGATAGGATTGATGGCATGCGTGATGGTATGACAGTATGGTCTTGCATCTGGCTGTAAGTCTGGCCCTTTTTAAGTGATCACCCATTTACCCTTTTGGTATAGCGAGTGTTCAACTATTCTCTTTGTGAACAGTGTCCTATTAAATATGAAACAATCTTTAAACAAACTTGCACTTGGTCATTCTGTATTTTTACGGTTTCACTGTATCTTCAGGCACAGTTATGAGTAATTTTTTACTGTTGACTAGCATAGGGCTGCATGCAAGGCTGGGCTGGGTTAAATCAGAACACACTTGGGCCTCTGATCATTTCTAATACCGTTTCTTGAACAGGTATGCAGTTTTAATTCAAATTACATAGGCTTTGATGGTATATGGTAACATTATAGTATTTCAAGTTTAATTACTCTTCTAAAACATTTAAAAAAAAAAAAAAAACTCAAAAAAAAAAAAAAACACTAATAATCCCATCCCTCTTTTGTAATAACGGAGTAGCACTTGAGGTTTATTAAAATTCGTTAGTGGCAGACCTTCAGTAACGTGCATGTCCCTACCTTACCCTACGTTAGACGCATTTATTTCACAAATACTTCTGAGGTTTTTTTTTTTTTTTTTTTTTTTTTTTGTATATAATACACCCATAATATAATAATAAAGAATAAAAATAACTTTAAAAAAGAAAAACCTCTTCTAGTAATTTTTTCAAACACAGTGACAGGCGATTATTTATTTATTTGATTTATTTATTGATTTATTTTGGTTATTTCATGTGTCGAAGAAGCCGTATGGTATCGGAACGAAATATCTGGAACTTTTTCTTAATGGGGAGGATTTTCAGCACGAACTGAAGAGCACCCCTCATTGGAGGCAAGACTTCCTGTTTACGGTGGTCACTGCTGTCAATAAAACCGGTTTGTTTATAAAAATCCCTGCGTTGACTGACAGTTTTCATGTAGCTAGTTTAACACATTCACAGTGATCATGATTCCTTACACTGTGAATATTAAGCTTGCCGCACGCACTTTGACTGGCACGCTCAATTTACAAAACAAAACCGCTGTCGATTGGTGAGTACGGCCACAGTTTAGATGGCATGTTAGCTGTTTTTCAGCTTACTACTTTTGATTAACAGTTTAATATAACTGATGAACAATCATCTAACATTCAGTGCCTATGACACATGTGTCGATACATTAGTTTCATGGTCATGTCGTTGTAATAGGTATGCTCACTTGCTTGACAGATAGCTGGCTTGTCAGCAAATTGCAGTTAGCTAACAGCAGAGTACTGCTAGGATACCAAGCTACATGCAAGTAGCTATCGCTAGCTAGTTAGCTCAGTTTCAGTCGACATATTATTGCACTGGGTCTGTTATTGGTTTTGGAACTGTGGTAGGTTATCTTAACCACACTGTTCTTGCGATAATCGTCGGCGTCTTAGCAAGTCGTCTTTGATTGTTTGCTAGACAGATAGATAGCTAGCTAGCTATATAGCCAAGCATTTGGCTGAGCAAGTAGCCATTTCCATACGTCATGCTTCAGTACAGTTAAATTGTAATGCTGTTGATTATTTGTGAGACACTGCTGCCCTTAGATTAATTGATCAAGTGTAGATGTACATGCTTTGTAGCTGAGTGTGATTAATAGCTAAATAACTGTCACTTTCCTTCAGTGTGCTTTGCTGTCCTGTTTTCTATGTTGTTAAATGAAGGTTGAAATAAAAATATCCTTTTCTTTTGAAGTTTTGGCGGTGGTAAAGAATCATTGTTTTGCTCTGCTCATGTTCAAGATACATTTCTTTGCAGTTTCAAAAGTGACCTTTAATGTCTTAATTTTGGAATTAGCCTATCTTTTATTTTATTTTTGAAAGACCTATAATAATGGAATTATCCCAGTCATTTTAATCACCCAATTGAACTGCTGTTTCTTTACCCCTTTTTCTTTTCCCTTCCATCACAACTCTTTCCATCTTCTTCTCTGTCCCCCTCCACCCATCTTCTCTTCAATGCTGTCCTTTCTTTCTCTTGCAGGGGCTGGCAGGGTCTGATTGCTCAGGGTTGCCATTCCAGTATCCTGATCATTGACCCCAAGACTGCACAGACAATCCAGGTCTTAGAGAGGCACAAAGCCAATGTTGTCAAGGTAATACATGAGTGCCTGATATTGTCAGAGAGGCTGTGAGCTGCATATGAAAAAAAAGGTTTATTCAAGTAATTCATGTACATTGGTGCTTTTTTTTTATGCCTGATTATCACCGGGGATGTCTGTAGGTTTAAAAAAAAAAAAAAAAAGCCTTTGTATTCAAGTACTAAGCATTTGAAGAAAAAGTTGTTCAGGTAACACATGTCTGAACATCTGCAAGACGTTTTTCTAAATAAGATTTTTATAACTTCATTCTTAAAGTTGACATTTTGCCTAGAGCAATGCAGTTTGCCGATACTGTTTGTCCTCACCATGTTCTTTTATTTTATTCTCTACATATAATGGTTTTGATTGTGCATGTACTCTACTGTGTTCTTAGGTTGTAGTTCATTTTCTTTTCCAAACATTCCAAGATCCTTCCAAAAATGAGAGGCAGTCAATGATTATAGTGTTCCCTGCAAAGCTCTCTCCCTAGCCCTGTCATGAATATTCAGGGCAGGTTTATTCTGAACAATTAAGATTACAAGAATGTACATCTACAAAGAATAATACTTATTAGGACTAACAAACAAGTAGTAAGGTCACACTGTTAATGAATATTCATGAGCACCTGCTGTTCAATGGAACTCTTTATGTTCAGCACTGTAGGGACGGAACTTCTATTGTAAAGCCGTGGGACTTAGACAATGTTCTCAGTATCTGGTGCATCATTGGTCTGGTGCTTTTAAAATCCTGTCAATTGAAATAGGAAAAAGTTCAAACATTTCTGAGGAAAGAGGGGTTCGAGAACATGGTCATGAAACAATGTTGGCCTTGTCAAACTCAAGTTTACTTATTGACAGCTGTATAAAATCGACTTCTTAGCATATGCATAAGTCCTGAGCAAATACATATTTCTTTGGCAATTCTTAGGCAATTCACTTACTGTTTTTCACATTACATAGCACTTGATTGTCCCGTTGGAAGGGTTCTTTGATATAGGGACTCGAGACAAGCTACTCTATTAATAGGTGGTGAGATACCTGAAATGAGACTTATATAAATGAGACGTATATTAAATTCCTCATGCCATGATCACAGTTTGAGGTGACATTTTTAGTTCAGAGTAAAATTGTATATGTCACGTTTGGATTTGTAGTAATGATCCTGAACACCTGCCTCTAACTGAGATGGAGTCCAGCATTTTCAAAATCATGATCAGGTTCCAGTATTTAAAGATGTTGTACATCTAGAACTGAATTGCTCTGCACATAGTATCTGAACTGACCATATGAAGGTTGCACAGTGTAATCTATCACAGTTCTAAAACCTTTATAAAAAGGAATAATGCAAATGCAATAGTGCAAATGCAATAAGAACAAGGAGGGAGAAAGTGTAAAGATCCCCAAAGGGTACACTTCTGTCAGTAAAATAAAACAGTTCCTTTTGGAAAAGTAATTTGTCTTAAATGTAATAGTGCTGATAGTGAAGAAATAGAATGCAGTTAAGGAGACTGTTTATCTGTGCTGAGGCAATAATCAGTGCTGTTTGTTCTTCATGCCTCATCCTGTGGGACCCCTTAATCGTGTATAGCTCTCCAGCTGGCCAGCATGACCATTTCTCACTATTATTCAAGCCGAACAAGGGCAAATAAAGAAATGTCCCAAATAAAATGCATGCTAAACTTGAAAATCATTTTATTGACTAATTATTATTTTTACATGATTTTGAATTTCCAGGGCCTTTCATTTACATCTTACAAAGCTCCATGTATGCATCTGTATCGGAAGAATGAAATATTATTTATAATATTATTATAGAATGAAGTATTGGCTCACCTGGATATCACCTGTACTTTTATTTAGCTCTGTAGTCCACCATCCCCTTGAGATGTGAATATTATTGTTATTGTCACCTTGATTAGTGTTTGTTTTGAAATTGGTTTTTTTTTCATCCTGTCATGTTTGTCATGTATCTGTCTCTATGTCATCTTTCTCCTATCCATACTCCTACCACATTTTTCCTCTTTCTTTCTCTTCCCCTTTCCCACCTCTCTCTTATTCTCTGTCTCTCAGTTCCAAAAAAGATTTTTAAAGAGTTTTATCTGTAGAGATTTATTAAACAAATGTAGAGAGTTTTCAAAGCATAAACACAGCTAAAACAAAGATTCCGAACGGGACTGTAAACTCCCTGTCTTTGCCCCGTCATCCTCAGGTGAAATGGTCAAGGGAAAACTATCACCACAGCCTCAGCGCCCCATACTCCCTGCGGCTAGCGTCAGCGGACGCCGTCGGCAAGATCATCGTGTGGGATGTGGTGAGCGGGACGGCCCACTGCGAGATCCAGGAGCATGCCAAACCAATTCAGGGTGAGAGGAGCTCTGCCGCCTCCAAAGGAGCCTCAGACTCTTTTCCTTCTGTCTAGCACTTTCCATGTTTAACCTTTCAGTGTTTCAAGATATGTCCCTATGCCATTTGAAGTTATAGTTTCTGACATTTTCATTTCTGAGACTGAAAGATAATTATGATATTTTATTACTGTTTAGTTGTTAGCTGCTGGTACACATGTGCACTGAAGGTCTCTGCTTGTTGACTGGAAGTCCTGATGCTTGTTTGATTTTTGGCAGTTGGACTACTGAGGTTCTACTGTAAGTCATTTATGTCAAAGTCAACTTTAATTTCATAACATTGTTCTTCAAAAGTATGTATTATGAAAGATAATAAATACAGCAAGAGTTAGCAATTTGGCCAGCAAGACAGTGTAAAAGTGATGTTTTAATGATTGATTGTTGTGTGATGATTAATAAATTTTCTGATGAAGTGTCTTTTAATCTCCACTCTACCGTTCTTTCACAGACATGGAGTGGTTATGGACACAGGATGCATCACGTGACCTTCTCTTGGCTGTCCACCCACCCAACTACATTGTTCTGTGGAATGGCGACACAGGAACCAAACTATGGAAGAAGAGCTATGCGGAGAACATCCTGTCCTTCTCCTTTGACCCCTTTGATCCCTGCAACCTCGCATGTATGAATCTAATTTCAAGATATTCACCTTATCATTGTTTGTAAGCCCTCAAGCCAAGAACAATCAAAGATCTAGTCAGACCTGATCTGTTTGTGTCCTTATGATTTGTGCAAAGGCAGTAAAGTTGAAGTCCTCAGATCAGTTAAGAGCCTACCAGCTCCTCACAGGGCTGCAATTATGTTTGACACCACTGCCCCCATAATGTTTAGAGATCCTGCATTCATTTCTAAAATCCTTTGTACTTTTGATAATTTTGACAAAATCCCATTTGGGTGAAAAACCCAGTGAGCATATTTGATAAGTGTTTCAAAGGAACATTGAAAATAATTGATGGCTTTCTTGGGAACTTGCAACAAGCCTCGTTTTATTTTTGAAGCCCCACTATATAATCAAACAACATTTATCAGGCATCTTCATTCCGTGAATGAACTCATACTGAGGACGTAAGAGAAGATTTTGCAAGCCCTTTTCTAAAATTTATTTGTCCTTCTACTGGTGCCTTGACTTCCCCCATCTGTTTTCCAGTGTTGACCAGCGAGGGGATCGTCTTTATCACAGACTTCTCTCACTCCAAGCCCCCAGGCAGTGGAGGTAAGAAGGTGTACATTGCCAGTCCCCATGCCAGCCCTGCCCACAATAAACCTGCTGCACCCACTGGAGCCAAGAAGGCTTTGAACAAGGTCAAGGTGCTGATCACCAATGAAAAGCCCAGGTGAGACTCCTCACCCCACCGCTCAGAGAATTCTGTGTGCCTCTTTGCTTTTTAATGTTACATGTGCTATCTATTGATTGGATGAAACTTCCCATTTGGCCCACTGGGACTGTATAAATAGAAGCACGACACGTTCATATAAAAGACATTACACAATCAATAATATTACTGGTACATATAGCACATGGCTGTGGATTGTAATGGATTTTACTGACTTTTGACATAGACTTGGACTTGAACACTGATGGCTCTGAATTGTTCATTATTACTCCGGGCTTTTTCAGACAAGCCACACAAGGAGATCTCTTCCAAAACTGCATTTACTAACTCTTTCCTGTTTTGACAGCTGTCATGGTTTCACAGCCAAGTAATTTCTAGCCTGTTTTGAGTAATGAGCACAAAGGCACAATATGTATGTGAATCACTAGACTGTAGAAAATGGTTAACTGGCTAACTATTAATGGAGGTTAATAAAATGGTGTCATAGTGAACTAGTGTTTCCACTAAATTGTCTTTACAGTCATGAGTCAGTTCATCTTGATGTCTTTATATAATTTATGCATGCAAACTAACAAAAACACAACCCACAAAATTACTTTTAAACATAGCAACGTAAATCAATGTCACTGTCATTTGGGTTTGTTTCCTTTCCATTGGACATATTCTATGGAATGGATAGATCAAATTTCAAAAATAAGGTGTGCGCATGGAAAATTTAGGTAATAGGAATATTTTAATTAAAATGTGACTAACAAGGTGTGAGAGCATGTGATAATTTGCATGTGTCTCACACTCGATGTGTCAGAGTTGGAAACCTTGACACGAACAAGACAGAAAAGGAAATATGATTTTTGCAGTTTTCTTCCAATATGAAATGTAAAAGAGATTAGTGAAATATCATTTTATTTTTTCACATACTATTCAGATCTTTGGTATTAGCTGAGCCATCCTTTAGCATAAAACATCCCAAATCTGCACTAGATCGCATAGCCTATGGAATCTGGTTATCTGAAAATTGCCTTTAGTGTCTGGTCTGTGTCACATTAGTGTCTGTTCTGTTGCAGATGCAAACACCCTTGATCATTGTATTACACTGTACTGCACTGACTGACTGTTCTATCAGGGACTTAAGTGGAGCACAGGAACTCATACTAGAGTACAACGTGGGATCCAAAGCAGACTTTACTCAACCTGGACTTGAAGTAACTTGGACTTGGACTCAAGTAGTGGGCACTTAGGACTTGGATTTGACCTTAGCAACTCAGACTTGAAAACAGAGGACTTGAGACGTGACTTGGACCCGATGACCCAACCACAGCACTACTATAAAGATTTTGAGAGTACAGTTCATATAAGTTATCTAGATTAAATTATAATTTTATGGTCAATAATTCATAATATTTTTTTTCAGAAAACAGGTTTTAGTGGATTTTAGTCTTAGTGCGGTGTTCTCTTTGTTTTTAGCACAGTGATTTTCATTGTCTGACAAATTTGCCACATGACCATTTATCTCATTTATCTTGATCGGCCAACTAATGGGGCCAGACAACTGCACGGCTTCAGTGACTAACATCAGGCAGTGAGCGATTGCTATTTTGCAACGGCCGTTTATAAAACAGAAATGCCAGCTGGAGGCTCGCCAGAGAGCTGCATTTCAATGTGAGGGAGGCTTTAGCGACTGTCTGATTGTGCTGTAGACGAGCACCTTCCTGCTTAGCCAACGGCATCTAATCACTTAAATCCCAGAGGTTCCCTGGAACTATCGTACATACATCTCCCTTTTTTCTCTCTAAATACATTTTGGCTTCAGTCCACACTCTTATTTTCCTTCTCTCTCATGCGTCCAGAAGGTTTTCACAATCCCAATTTGTCAGCATCGATTCCTCCTCTTTCTCTGAGATTGAGAGTGTTTTAAATCCATACTGTGCGCACTGAGTGTTATTTTTGCTGTATGAATACATAGTATATCACCCTTATTACCCCCACAGTCTCCCTCCCTCCCTTACTCCCTTGTGGTCTCCTGTTACTGCCCTCCACGTGATAAATATGCATGATTGATTTTCTCACTCGGAGGATTGACTCTGATTGCAAAGGCAAAAAGCAGTTCCCCTGGCCCCATTAGCACACCATTACATGATTTTATCGCCGGAATCCAACAGCAGAAAGGACTTAGGGAAAAAATAAGGGGAGGTCATTCCAAGGTGTTGTTTTGCTCAACAGCACATTCATGTGACAGTGAAATACCTGAACATCTGTGAATATTACCGAGGAGAAAAAGAGGGACAGATTTGTACCCTGTCTTTAGATTTTGGTTATTTATTCCAAGTTAGATCCGAGTTGTGCTGGGTGGGTGGTTGAGTCATGCTGTGTTTGTGCTGGTCTGCTTTCTTGTGGATGTGTCTGTTTTAATGATGGCAGCTGGAGCTGCGAATGGGTACATGAGAGGGGGAAACTCAGTGGGAGGATGCCGCGCTTTCTGGTTCTTCATTTTCAGATCTGCAATTCTTTTAGAGAGAAGACCTGTCCCACAGTAGGGACTCCCCCATGCCCGTAGAGAGGATTTGCTCTGACTACAGCTACTGAAGGACCTCTCTTGCACCCACAGAAGGGCTCTTTGAGGCTGTGTGCCTTCTCCGCTGTGTGATGATGCCTTCCCAACCAGTATGGAATGTAAAATTTAGTGCTACCACATGGATGACTTGTTTACTGCCACGGCACTCTGTTAATCTGGGGGTTTGCAGATACTGTGACTTTGGTGCCACACCCAAACGCCAATCTGACCCAGATCATGCCCTGTGCTTCTCCCTGTTCCCATGGTTTTCAACAGAAGTATTCATAGTGTAGTGTATAGTGTCAGTGACTCTGAAATTCAGATTGAAGTTGGTTGTTTGTAGCAGTTGCATAAAGAGATATTGTCCAAGTGTACGCCAATACATTTATGTAATGGTAAAGAAACACTATAACTACAGCAATAATAATAGTGAAAATAAAATGTCAATGTGTAAACACTGAAAAAAAAATAGTTGTCTTTGACTGCTGTCTTTTAGTGTACATGTTTCTGTGTTGGCATTTTATTATCACTGTTGGCATTTTGGAAACACAAAACCTTTAACATTGAATCTCACTACATTATGGGGCTGTATTGATTGCCTCTGTGCTCTCTGCCCTCTGTGGCATTCTGGCCTCTGAAGGCTGAAGCGATCAGAAAATCTGAGGGCTGTAAGGAAACATGCTGGAAGCAAACAAACTGGCCCGTTAACACAGCAGATAAAAGACAGGCTAGAGCGGTCTCACACCGCTGAAGTCTACGTGCCTGGGCCTGCGAAGAGCCCTGCAGCTTTTACAATGCCATGTTCCTACACTAAGCTAACAGATATCCATTATCACAGCTCCTGGTTTTACTTGTTACTTTGTGTTGTGCTGTTAAAACCCAGACTGAATGCTGCACAGGAGATTGCTCCAGTTGACATGCAGTTATAAATTTGCAATGTTAACTGTCTCCAAGACAACCTCCTACCCTCCCAAGACAGCCAGGGAGGGAAGGAGTATGACAGTGATGGTCACACTCTCCATTCTGTTCTTCTGTTGAGAGAGGAGATGCATGGGTAAATCACTTTTTGTCCAGTCTCTGAAACGCCCACAATTTTACCACGATGTTCGATGTGTCCAGTGCCGAAGCGGTGACCTTGAACGACTGCCTGCAGCTGTCCTACCTGCCATCCAAACGCAACCACATGCTGTTGCTCTACCCACGCGAGATCCTCATCCTGGACCTGGAGCTCAGCCAGACTGTGGGTGTGGTGGCCATTGAGCGCTCCGGCGTCCCATTCATCCAGGTGAGGCCAGTCCCACGACACTGCACTGTGACCCTGGACACTTCACCCATCTCATACTCCTGCCACAGTGGATGCAGTCTGGCAGGGTTATATAGCATGTGCACCTGTACGACATGCACATGATTTACACTGGGAGAAGCTGTTAGTTCAGCTTCACACCTGATCACTGCTGTAACGTGGAATAAAATGTACTGCAAATAAACTCTTTATTGTTTATAAGGCATGTCGATTCTCTCTAGGCCAGTGGATGTTATTCTTGTTTATATGATGTGTGAGTGTGTGAGATTGAGCTTTAGTCTTTGTGCAAAAGATAATACTGGACAATGCATGTACGTGTGTGAATGTACACATGCTTGTGTTTTTGATGGTCTCATGCATTACATTCTGTGACTGTCACGTCTCCACCATCAGTCATGCAGCTTAAGGTTCTGACAAGCACAGTGTCCCTTGGAAATGTTATACTTTCTACTGAGCTGAGACAGATATTTTGCATAACCATGGCGCATACATTCTTACAAACACACACCACTGGCACGCACACACATACGCACACTCTCACAGTGGTTTCTGTTTGCTAGGTGGTCCCATGTGCTCAAAGGGATGCTTTGTACTGCCTGCACGAAAATGGCTGTATCACACTACGACTGTGTCGCTCTACCTCTGCCTCTGCCGACGAATCAGGCAAGAGAGTCATTTCTCCTTGGTGTCTATACATTCTTATACTTTTTGCTCTTATAGTTTCCTGTAAGCAGCAGTATTAACCTGTGGAAGTAATTTATCCTCCCTCTTACAGACCCAGAGCAGAGTGCACAGGAGCTTGTGTATGACCTGCGCTCACAATGCGATGCCATCCGTGTGACCAAAACCGTTCGGCCGTACCGTGTGGTCATCTGCCCTGTAAATGAGAACAGTGCTGCTCTGGTGGTCAGCGATGGCAGGGTCATGCTGTGGGAGCTGAAGGCCCACGCTGCCAAGCCCACTGTCAACCCCAGGTACATGCACGGACACACACACATACCTGCAGACAACACAAGTATGTGCACACAGACACACACATACAGCTGAAATGTTTTCTTTCTCTCCACATTGCAGGGAATGGTTGCTCAACAATATACATCATTATAGTGATAACAGGCTGAAATTTCCACCTATATAAAACAAGCTTGTTAGAAAAATTGGCAGGATAAGAATGCCTTTTTGTTTTGGAAAATATTATTTTATTTAAATGTGTTTCTTCTTTTATGCATGTTACAAGAGGACATATCTGCTCTCTCTTTTTCAATCAGCTCTGGGTTGTCCCCTCTCTATTCCCCGGGCTCATTCTGTGGCACTCCATTGGGCCAAAACCAGAAGAAGATTGCAGATCTTTCTCTCAACACCATGATTGGTAACCTATCTCTGACAACACTTATTAATTCCACAGACACTCCCTCCCTCTCACAGGCTTTTCTTCCTGTCTTTCTCCATCTCTCCCTCTCTCATCTCTTTCATTTCTCTCTGTCTGTTCATCTAAAGTTTTTGTTTTAGAGCACTTCGTAGGTGTCCATCCTTATTGCTGTTGTATCCCTTTCAGGTGTGTAGTCTTAGCCCTCAGGCATTATTCATTTTTAGTCTGAGGGTCAGGCCTGGGGTCTTATTAGCAGTGGAGATGCACAAAGTTAGAGAAAGCAGGCTTTTCCTTGGGCCCTGTTTTGCATTAAGCTTGCGTTGAAGCACCTATCAGCTTTGGTTAATGTCAGACGGTATTCAGGTGTTGCCAGAGGCCCATTCTCTGAAGGTAGTGCATTAAGGAAGGAATCGGTGTGCTCTGGTCCTGCCTAGCAGTGGTGGATGGGGATTGTCCTTGTTAAGTTCCGTTTTTCTATGTGCTGCAGAAGAGGCAGGTCCCTCTGGTCACTGCTCACTCCCCCTGTATGTCTTCAGGCACAACAGTTGATAAATAGGGCCTTAAAAGTTGCTCTGTTCAGTTCAGCCAATCAGTTTGTAGGTCTTAGGATTCCCTGAATATTGAAACTAATTAGCTCCTCAGTGTACTTTTGAAATATATTAGTGGCAAGGAAAAGACTGACAGCTCTACTAATTAGCTTTTCAATGTTGTAAATGGCCACATCTGGGTGTATTTTTTTCAAACGATGGCTGTGTCATGACACAATATTTCACTGAGTAAAGAACTAGAATGTACACACTGTGCTGCACGATGTTGCATCTATGTATCAGAACACCTACATACAGCGTTCCTTCTACACTCAGAACTGTAGCCATATTGCAAGAGGGCTAGTGATGATGAGAGGGTCTTTTGACCTTGGAAGTTTGTAATATCATTAATAAAAATATTGAGGGTTTCACATCAAAAAGATCCTAATCCTGTATTCCTTGTAAAATCAAGACCTGATATTTCTTCCTGCTGAGAGATCTTGCCCACCATGAAAATAGAAAAAAATTGTATCTTTTTTTTTTAGAATATTATCATTTGCAGTAAATTTTCATTAAAGCAACAACATAGCATCACCAGATCCTGTGGGTTCTATTAGCTAGTATTAGTAGCTGTTCAGTAAGTTCTGTATTCTGTAAATAGCTTCATATAGTCCCTTGATCTCTTGACTCATTAATAAGTAATACTTGTATAGTAATAATGTGGAAAATGTAAATAAATAAATTAATAAAACCCTGTCATATATTAAATGAGAAATAGATAAGCACAAAATACTGTTGTTCTGTATCTTGCAATGTATCTCAAGCTGATTGTGAGTGCAGAGTATATTGGCTTTGTTTCCCATTCTGTTTCTCTGGTCACACCTGCTGCAGGTTATTAAGTACCCTTTAATTACCAACTGATTTACATCAGAAAAGAATGAGTATTGTACTTTCTTATCAACCCGGTGACAGCTGGAACCGCAATAAACTAGAGCAGGCACTTTTCGACCTGTGGTGTGTAACAGTTGCAAGGTGGTCCTCAGAATGTGATAAATGAAATGTAATTAGCTAAGATAAATCAGTCATGGAAGCAGAGCCAATTTTTCTCTGAAATGATGCTGTCATAAATTTGATATTTCCATATAATAATTGCAAGAAACTTATTGCATTTAAAACCTCCCCCACCACTCATAGATGTACCATTCTAGAATTGGTTTTAATTCTGGTTCCAAGAGCTCTTTCAAAGTGAGTGTGTATTAGCCCTAAAACCCCACAACAGTCATCTCCTTTGGTTTTGACTTCACTGAAGAAATTCAACTTCATGTCCTTGTTTGAAAGCATTTATCTTTTCTACCCTCATGTCCAAAAGGTCAAAGTTTGGTATCTGGAAGCGAACCTGCTTGCCTTCCCGGTTACCAAGAGGTACAGCTGAAGTTCCTCCTGACAGGGCTCCTCTCCGGGTTACCCCTGCCCCCTTTTGCCTTGCGCATGTGCCCACCACTGACAACCAAGAACATCAACCACTATCAGCCCCTGCTGGCTGTGGGTGAGTACTGCGCCTGACTGCTCTGTGTCCCATTGTGTGTCTGAATCCTGAATAATGGCTAAACCCCACCCTCACAAATGTTGTAATTTTACTCAAAATTACATACACAAGTACATACATGCACACATACATGGACTGCATGAGTGTGTCTTGTTTAAGAGATTTATTGCTGTTAGTAGGGAGCTTTTTTGCTGCAGAGACACATTCATCCAGATGGCAGCTTAACAATGCAGCAGGGTATAGAGTGATCAGTATCAGTAAAAACACTGTCTCATGCAGAGCGATAGGATCATTAACATCTGAATTATCTCTGAAATATCTCTCCACTGGAGTTCATTAGTTTCCTGCCTCTACTTGTGGAAGCCTTAAAGAGTTTGTTTTGCATAGTAACAGAGAGCTCAGAGGATGAATAGATATTGCAGAAGTTAAAAAGCATTGTGTCCATTGTACTAACTGTGCACAAAGGCATAGATACACACATCTCAAGCCCATAGCATTTCTTGCATAGAATGGAGGATATGAAGGCTGTCTTGGGTCTTTGCTCTTTACTCTGAGCTTGTCTGTTTTTTTTTTTCAGCGGTAACCCTGGTAATCAGGCCACAGTACATTTACGTATGTTTACATTCATGTAGTGCGGAACATAGTGTCGATGGTGGGCACACAGCCAGTCTGTGGTAAAGCAAAGAGTGGAGCCAGCAAGGCAGCTCAGAGTTTCCATGGTGATGTTTTTATGTGTAGTGTCTAAACTGGAATGCTGACCGGTAACAATGCTTACACCCTGTTGTTCAAGTGATAAGACCAGATCATTCAAAATTCCCCTCTGAGAGCCCTCCGGCCAGTCAGGGACAGCCTTTTGATGGTTTCAGGATCATCAGATGGGTTTTATCACAGCCTTGAAGGCCACAACTTCAGGATCTCATGGGAGCACTATATTATGACCAAACACCACAAGGATTAAATCTAACATTAAATGAACAACAAAACTGAGCAGTGTGACTTCACAGCTACATAGTACTCAATTGAAGATAGTGCACAAGTTACATTTTGTTCAATTAAATTGAAGATAGTGCTCAAACTCAATTTGTTTATTATTTGAGAGCCATGTTTGTAAAGTAGGGTAAATGAATATTTGTTAATTAGTTACCCAGCATTGTTGTCATCAGCTCGGGAAGTCTTCAGCTTTTGTCTGTACTTTTTAAGCTTTCTGGTCAAATTTTTGTTTTTGGATTTTTTTGGTTGTTGTTGATTGGAACTTATTACTTGTTTATTACCATTGGAAATGTTGCCAGCTTTATTTCAATGTAACTCAAGCTGTAATGCGTTGTAAGACTAGCCTAATATGTAGAAATTTGATTTGCATGAGCTGACAAAAGGCAGTTTACTGGAGATCGGCATCCTTTTGACAACAGGGGATCACTTTTGCAGTCACACCTCTGGAGTCCCTTCTTGCCTTGGCAGCTTCTGCAGGAGTATTCGCACAATAAAAATCCACAACATTAGCCGTCCAAATCCCTCTGGTGAAGGTGTGGATTGGAGAGCTTCCAGAGTTTAAGACCAAATGATCATTCCATAGCACGCTGCTTTAGAGGGTTGTTTTCTGCAGAGAGACATTTTGGGGAAAGGAGCTCCTTCTTTAGATCATTGGTCCTCTCAAGTGCAGATTTCTTGTGCAAAACTGGTTCCATACTAACAGGCTGAAAAGTTTTAGAAGTGATAAAAATGAGGCTATTAGTCTCTGCAAATGATATCTGTGCTGCCCAAGCAGCCTTTTTGCATTCATCCTGAAATTATGACGTCACAGCCTGTGAATGAATGGAATACCATAAAGCCAAACTCATTTTCTGTGTAAGCTTCCCAGAGATGGTGTTGATGCTAATCTTGTGATAATTCTGCCCCATGCAGAAAGCAAGTAATATATCCTTGTTTGGCTAGTTTTTTTTTCCAAGGAATAAAACTGTCAAGAGGAACTGTGATTTTCACTTCATGCAACTTTATGGAATGATAATGATCTTCCTGTTTTTCGAGGACATCTTTTTAGATGAATGCATACCTTTCTTAGATACAAATATAATGAAGGATGGCTGGAAAATAAGAAAGCAAAACACATTTATATAAGAAGACATGTCCCCTTATGTCTGAAACTGTGCTTTTTGTCTGGTTTTATGAAGAAGAGGAAATATGTAGAAGCAATATAGAATTCACCAATTCAAGTATTCTTTGTTGCCCTTAGTGGGAAATTCAGTGTTAAGCCTGGTTATACAATATACGACTCACAGAGGCTAGGATTCACTAAAAAAGGTCGTTAGTCTATTTAAGGGCAAATGCCAGTCAGTTTAAACCGAAGTAAAATTTATTAACCTTTTGAATTTGAAACATTTTACATCACAGCTCCATGATACACAGCATTGGATGGAATTCCCTACTGAAGTGGCTCTTAACTTAAGGAACTCAACCCACTCTAATGGAATGTGATACCTGAACTCAGATCTTCACTTTTAGGATTTAGGTTTTGGATGCATTTTTATACCTCAAACCAGCTTTTATGTTCACATTGTGGTACAGTCATTTTTCTTCTGTGTTTCATGACATGAACAATAGAAAAGAAAATGGGCCGAATTAGCCTCTCTGCTACAAATGGCCTGAGGCTTGGAGAAACCACGTTTTCTTTGCAAATCCATAAATGAAGTATCATTATTGCGCACTTATGTAACATCATTTTGGTGGTGGGCATCCGGGGTCATTGTACGCAGTCTGTGTGAAGTGTGTATCTTTTTCAGGTAATTCAAAGTGATTCTGGCAGTACAGTGGCATAAGCCAGATATCATACATGATTATATGTGTGATACAGGCAAATCTTTAACTTATTAAAAAAATACACATTTTTAGCTTTTTTTTTAGCTAATTTAATCAATTGGTTTATCTGTAAAATATTGTATAGACCAATAATGGTGAAATTCCTCAACTGATTCAATTATTCTTTTTTTATTGTTTTTTATTGTCTGTTTTTATTTTGAGTAAGTTTAATTTTATTGAAAGTGGTAATTGTGAATTTGGAAGTCGCTTACCCTCTGAAAAAGTAGGCCCATCCTCATGCCTAGCAGGCCACATATTTCCCTGTTTCTGGAATTTTCAGTCCTTATAACCATAATGCTGCCACATTTGAGCATACCACTGATTTGATTGAGTCCAGACTGAACCTAAATCTTGTTTGATTGAACAGGATATGCATTAGCATAGCATATTGAATAGCATATGTCTGTAAAGAGACAATGTCCAGTCGAATGACGCATGGTCTGTATTTAGAACTAGAAACTCATTAAAGAAATGAAAAACATGAGTAGTGAGAGAGTGAAGAGGAAGTGCCGTCTCGTTACATCTGAAAAACCCGCAGTTTGCATCCGACGTCAGGATTTGCGTAGATAGAGCGAGCTCAGCCTTGGAAGGCTCATCAGCTGTGCTGTTTGTGCAAACATGAAGGTTTACTCTGTACAGATATTTTAACGAGGTAGATGTAATAAAGCTGTCATTAATTATTCACAATCACTGTGGCAAACTTCACCCAGAACTGTATCAACAACCATTTTATTTAGTGAATTTATTGAAATCAAACAAAACCAATGAAAAAAAGACTGCTTAAACAATTCCTCTTGAAAAGAGGGACAACTGGAGACTCTTTTGGAGTTACGCTCAAGCTTTCAGTTCTGAATTTATTTAATGCTCATTATTTCCTCACACAACCATTTTATAAATAAAAATTTTGGGAGTTGTTACCATTGGTACTTTGTTAAGCTGAGTTAAGTTTCACTCAAACCCTAGAATAGGTTTATAATCTGTCTGACTGGGTTTTGCAACCTGTCTTTTCATGTTTTAATTATACAGATATATACATGAGAAACAGAAAGGCACACATCATATTAACTGCACAAGATTAACTTTAAATTTAAATCTAACTGATGTTATAAGTAGCATTTTTATAAATAAGTGGAACCAGAGAACCTGAACAGGGAATAAGTCTCCCAGAGAACCTGAGTCACCCCGGCACCTTTAAAAGTGAAGTCCTCTTTTTCTTATCGGTTTCTCAGAGAAGAATAACTTTGTCATTCCTCGCTGTAACTTCAGTTTTATCCAGTTACATATGATCATGCTTAAAGAGGCCACTGGATACATTCCTACTCAGTTTCCCAGACTGCCTAAATTGACTGTTTGATTGAAAACAAGAATTACTGATTCCCTGTAAGCCCTCTGCAATACTATTTTGACAAGGCTGCAGTCATGCAGTTTATCTAAGCACTGTATTTTTCTGTTCATTTTTATTAATTCATTTGGTAGAGTTATCAGCATATTTTTCTGTGAACGTTGCATGTTTCAAAATCACCAGGGAATTTATAATATCTGAATGGAAAGTATAAATCAGAAATGATATATTGTAATTTATTAATTATTTCCACCTTTTAAACAAATGAGTGCATTTCAGTCTTTTGCTGAGGAATGACAAATGCTGACATAAATGAATGAAAGATAAAACAGTCAGCATGAGTCTGTTTAATTTTAATGTGGAATCTCATTGAATACATACATCACTCCGTCAGGAGTGTAAATACAGTGTGTTCTCTTGGTTTTCTTCCACTTGTCCTGATGAGTATTAAAAATGACCTACATAATATTTTAGCTCGCCCTTGCCTGTAGGTGGTTTATAGCAGTAATTTTGTGTGGCACCTCTTAAAAATATGCCCCCTGGTGGTTAATGAGCTGTGACCTTCACATGCTGTACTGTAGTTTGGCAGGGAATATTTAATGGATTCCTGCCACAATCCATACTCCAGTAACTACTTCCTAATCATCCCAGTCCATAGGGAAGTGCAGACCAGGCATATATTAAGCAGGCAAAGCCTCCCTTTAATGTATCTCAATGAATCAGGAGTGAAAACATATTGCATAATGTGGAAGTACTGTGGGTTGAAGTTGATACATTACTCCTGTGGAGTGAGGATATGAACTCCATATCAACTCCATAGCTGTGCACATCCACACTCGAGCAAAGGGTTTTGTGTGTGTGTGTGTGTGTGTTATGTTCTTTTCAATAAAATTTGAATGCGTGTAGTATTTTTAAAAGAAACTCTCTCAAAGAAGTTTTTTTATATAGATCCTGGGCCTGAGGTCCCGTGCCCCCTAGAGCAAGCCTAGGGTGACAGAGACAAGGGAAATGTCCTTGGAGCTCAGAGGGAGAGCCTACTCTTTGGGTGGTTTTAGCCTGTAATTGCTTGGAGATTAATATTTCCGGGAGTGTTGGGAAGATATTTTAAGTACTTTTACATGACTTTTATGTAGAACAGACAAATTCTGGAGATAAAAACAGATGCTGTTCTGAAGAGACAAAATGACCGAATGGACATAAAAGAAAGTGTAAAAAAGAATGAGAGGTAGGAAAAACAAAACTAAAGTTTGATTAAAGAAAGAAGAAAATATTTTCATGTTCAACTCATCTTTGATTCTAAAAGTACCACTTATTGTATAGTACAGACAAAAATAACTATTAAATTAGAAAACTTAGGTAGATAGCAAAGTAATCTGTATCAATACTACTAATTTTCCCAGTGAGTAAGCCACCGGGAGTGACGAGGACAAGCTGAGGAAAAATTCCCTGTTTCTGGAATGAAGTAATAGTCTTGAGGATGCAGTTGGACCAGGGTCGCCATCCTATCTGTCCTGAAAATGGTCATTCCAGAATGATGCGTCCCAAAAATTAATGTCTGAGAAAAGAGAGACTGAAAAGCAATCCAGTATGACAGAAGCCTGTGCTGTATTCCAAATGAGGACATAATGATACTCCACCAAGCAGAATGATAATATGCTTGAGAGCAGTCTGGGACACTCCAGCAGTGACTCCAGATGTGCTGCCCAATGCTGTGGGGAGACAGTCTGCAGCTGAGTCAGAGAGAGAGAGAGAGAGAGAGAGAGAGAGAGAGAGAGAGAGAGAGAGAGAGAGAGAGAGAGAGAGGAAGAGAGAGAGAAGAGAGAGGAGTGTGTGTGTGTGTATGTGTGTGTGTATATGTGTGTGCGTGTTCCAGAGAGACAATGTGAGAGACAAAGAAATACAAGTGCAGAAATAGCACAGGCCTTATTCCACTTATTACAGTGAATCATATTAATTTTTCTTGCAGGGCATCAAACATTTTCCTTTGGGATGGTATAATACTGGAAGGATGGTATGTAGCTACATACCAGAAGACTTATTTTTACATTGTTGTTAATGTTGGAAGTGTGATTGGCAATAGAAGTGTTCTTTAAAAGCGTGGTAAATCATGTGTACTAATAAATTGTTTGTTAAATAGTCTTATGACATAACAGAACTGACATGTAGAAGGAGATTTCAAAATTAATGTACCAGTTCTGTGTTACCCAACTTTATTCAGTAGTTCACATAATGTGTTGAATTTTTTTTGACAACTACAGATGTGTTTCAGCACATGAGCCCTCATCAGATGCCTTTCTTATTCTGGTAAAGGAAATTTTATGTCTGGATTAAAGAGAGAAAAGGAAAGAATGAGCCAAATGTATGCAATGAAAGACTGCCATTGCATAAAGTGGAACTGCAGCTTCACACATTCAATAACAGACCCCTGGAGTAAGAGACAACTGCGTCCTAGACGCTGAGCGAGTCTGAAATGTACCCAGATACAAGAGATGAGGTTATAATTTGTTATCAACAGTCATGGTAAATAAAAGGTTTGGTTGAATGAAGTGCTTTTGAGCTCAGAACTTAACACCTCAAACACTGTACTTATGACTTTCCACCAACTTCTGATGTCCTTGAGCTGAGCTGATACTTATAGAACCTAATATCACAGTTTAGCTAGAGAAGAAATTAAAAAAAAATAATTCAAGGTCCTGCTTAGTTTTCCCATTTTTGCATTGCAGTCAGGTGTCAAGGCTCTCTGTTTTCCCTGATTCCTTTGAGCATGGCTGATGTGCTCCACTGCGCTGTGTCTGTTTCAGGGATACATTTGCCGCTCTACTCTTGCTGTGTGGTAATTTTATACAGGTCTTACACATAT
This sequence comes from Albula goreensis, assembly GCA_022829145.1. NCBI lineage: Eukaryota > Metazoa > Chordata > Actinopteri > Albuliformes > Albulidae > Albula > Albula goreensis. Next base: position 19,956,051 of record CM040750.1, read on the forward strand.
TTTTACAGTGACTACAGGGCTAGCCAAGGAAGCAGGGAGGTGGAAGTGGGTGAGGAGTGTTCACATTTCAAGACAGAAATGTGTCCTGAAGTGTCCCGAAGCTACCCTGAACATCAGGAGCCAGACCAGCCAGTGTTTTAATGGAGCTCCCTAATGTTTTCCCTCAGGCACAAGCAACGGGTCTGTCCTCGTCTACAACCTGACTGGTGGCCTGCTGCACAAGGAGCTGAGTGTCCACTCCTGCGAAGTGAGGTGAGCTTCTGCCCACCAGCTGCTTGGCTCAGCGTGGGTGATCTGTGTGGCTCAACATGACAGTCCTGTGGTCCAGAGACAAGTCTGTACAGCTTAACCTGACGTGTGGGTGATGCGCTATGCCCAATCTACCATCTCAGAGTCTGTCAAACCCAGTTTATTTCTATAAAACTGCTTTGGGTCACAACAATGCTGTCGATCATGGCTGCAGTCCAGAAGGTTTCATCGATCTGTCTTTTAGACTCCCATTTTCTCACAAAAAATGGAAAGGTTAAACCCAATCAGTCAACCTTTTTTTGTTGTTTATTCATATCATCCTTAATGAAAGCTTTTAGGAGCTTTGGTGGAAGAAATCCCAGAATGCATCACTTTCACTATATCTTCCCATGTGACAATCCATGTGTGTGGTAGTATGTGTTCCATAGAGATAAGAGCAGACAGTGAAGGTAGACCTAGTTTGAAAAGCTATTTCACAAGGTCCTTGTCACAAGCTGCCCTTTGCTCTGTGTGAGCTTGGGGTCTATCCTGAGAGTTATTCTCAGCCTTGCTGAATGTTGAGCGTCCAGAGGGCTACAGAATTTATGAGTATTTCACAAGGGCTGATAAACCCCTGGACCGGAACCCTTGTATTGTATGCAGCCTTTGCCCAATCACCTTGTTGCAGTATTTAATGTCTTAACTATTTGCTTTGCAAATGCAATTTCCCAGGGTGAATCGAAGCAGCACATAAATGTCGATATCCTGTCACACATTTATGCGTATTCGATCACCGCTTAACAATAAAACTTGCAGTCTGGTATTTGTGCATATTTCACTAAATTAATTCACCATATCTTGTCATTATGCATGCAATTGTAGTTCATAGGCAATTTTAAGGCCGGATCTTTTACTAATATTACGATAGCCATATTTTTTCAATGGGCTTTCTCATTTTGAAACTGTCATCCTTATTTAAATTTAATGACCAACACCAACCACCAGTAACTGTAATTTTTGCATTTGTGGTAAAGGGAAGCCTAAAATGTCATAACCGAATACACTGCTTTTGGCTTCATACTGATTCAGCTGACCAGTCAGACCATAACTTCAGTGCATGTATTGTGTAATGTAGGTATAGAAAATACAATGTGATGTTTTCTAAAATAATAGCAATGAAAATACAGTACTCTTCTTAAGAATCTAGTCAAACAAGATTTGAACTCACATGTTAATGGTGTCCAGTTTACATAGTTACTCCTGTGTGCATGGCTCAGAGTTTGGTGTATGATAAGGGCAGATCATGATCCTAGATATAGCCACATGACAAGACCCGGAGTCTTCCTGTGTTACCCTTTGTCAGGTGATCCACTACTTAAAGGGGAGAACTTCTGTGGAGTTAGGTCTGGGACAGTGATCACTGGGCACAGAACTGGCTGCATTTCTCTTTCACCGAAGTGATTCACTTTAACAGCCCATGCAGGAGTTTAATCAATTAGGTAATTTAGAAATTGATTGGAAACAAAGGAACTGGTCATTCCCTGGCCTCTATGGGCAAAGATCTGTTTAATTAGACAAGTTACTCTTCATAAGTCAAGGGGCATAGCGAGAAATTAATTTCAGCAGAACCATAATTAATTTCAGCAGAACCATAATTAATTAAAGGCTTTGTTCAATGTAGTGATAATAATAAGAAAGGCATATATTTATTGCAGTAAACTATTGCAATGTTATTCTCTGTCTCCCCCTCATCCTGTGTACTCTGTTGGTATTTTTACCTCTCTCTCTCCTCCAACTCCCTCTGTCGCACACCATCTGTTTGTCTGCCTGCTCCATACACCTACACTAACACCTTGTAGCCTGCTGTTGTGATGTCACTGGATTCCTCTAATTAGCTTTACCAGTCACAATGACATTATCCGTTTATTTCTCTGTGAAGTCACTGAGCTTTCACTAATGTGTTTTTTCATGTCACTCTTCAGTCACCTTTTCATTTATCTATTAAGTCACAATGCAGTCACCCTTGCATTTTTCTGTGAAGTTACAATGCAGTTTTCCTATTATTCCTCTATGAATTCACTAGACCTTCTTTGTTTGAGTTCTTTGAAAGCTTTTCAGGTATTCATTGGATTTCCTTCCTCAGATCGGTTTCGACCAGGAACAGTAATGGAGAGAAATATTAACTATAGTTGTTGGTTAGTATTCTCATTGCTTTGTAATTGTACATACTTTTCAATTTATATGCATTGCTTCCCGTAATACACAATTGTGATTGAATAGATGTCTTGTCATCTGACAAGTGTTCTAAAACCACTCTTTGGAGTGTTCTGAATGATGATTGTCATTATTGTTCTATAGTTGTCATTGTCATGTAGACACTGTCAGTTGCTCAAGGTTGAATGCTTTAAAATAATCTATAACAACAACAGTAACCTATTTTCAAATCACCATTCTACATCGATTATAGACCGGGGTTGAGTCAAATACACTTAGTACCTCTAAGGGGCCCCCTCTAAGCATGTGATACCCAATCAAAGTAAACTAAACCTTCCCAGAATAATTCAGCTCTGAACCTCAATAAAGTTTGTTTAATGCAGTGTGAAATTACAGGCCATGAATATTTTTACTCACCAAGTGACTAGCACTGTGGGTTGCATTTTATAGGTAAAGCCACACTAAAAATGCAGCATTTTTGTGGTACATCGTTTGGTCTCACTTCTCCACTATGCTAACCCAACTCAATTTTGCAGTTTCATGGTACGACATTACAAAGGTGTCACTAAGAAAGAATTGTTGCTCCTTTGCATGCATGCATACATGCTTTACTAAAATTCTTGAATTGCTTCAGTTTTTTGCTTTGTTTGTAAACATAAAGGAGCATGTGAATGAGACTATGACTAATACAGAATTTTCCAGTACAACTCAACTGAACACAAATTATGTGCATTATAATTTTATTGTTTCATATATCAGTTTATGACACCAGGGTTTGCCCTAATCATTTATCCCGTTGCTCAACAGCAGGTTTAATCAATTGCATTTACACCTGTGGGAAAGATTTTAATGGCTGACCTGTGGAATGATCCTGGAGAGAAAGAGGTTTAGAGGTGCACCATATAAATGAACAGCAGCTGAACAACTGTATAGACAGCCTGTTTAAAGACAGTTTCAAATGCTGTAGCTACCATTCTTTTGCACCTGGTTTATTCTCTGTGGAAATCAATGTGTTTTATGAGAATTACAATTTGCTACAGTGTTCATTTGAAGTATCAATATTCTAGTGACATGCTCTCACAGTAATAGGACACAGTAAAGATCTATACTGTATGTGGCAGTAAATTAATAGTTAATTGCTTAATCTGAACAATTGTACATACATCAAGTATAATGACATTACTCAGTTAAATTATTTGTGTTTTTTGCTGTGAGGATGTTATAATTTATGCATTTCAAAAGATGGTTGAGAATTGTAAAAGATGCAGGCATATTACAAAGAAGGTCGTTTTGAAAGAGGTCCTGCCTGAAGGCGTTTTCGTTAACATTTTCTTTGAATTTAGGTCTTCCAAGCATAAGCCAGAGCCTTAAGTACAAAATGTTGCTGTGATTGAATTCAGATTAAACTGAAGCCTTGTTTGATTGAATTGCATATGCATTTAAAGAGGCAAGGGACTTTATCTTAAAGCATGGTATACTTCACAAGTGCATTCAGTGTGTGTCGAAATCCATTTTAGTGAATTAGATGACAGTAAGTTGGATTGCATTGTTAGGTGCAAGTATCAGAAGGGTTGTCCTTCAAGATTTAATTAGCTATAGATGTGCCCTGGGATAACATGCAGTGAACGAATCAAAATATCCTCTCCCAATCCCTTTAAAAACCGCCTGAATTTGAATTTAGGCAGATTGCTAATTTCGCTGATATTATAGTTTAATATAATTGTTGTGCTTCATTTCCTAGTCCTGTATCCTATTTATATCCATCAGTTAAACACATTTATGTTTAAATGCATTAGTAAAGAAATTTTGCTGTGCAGAGACAATGTTGTGTAAGGTTTATGTTTGCTTAGACAGTCACAAAGCTCTAAATGTGGATCTGCATTCCAGTGTGCCACAATGTTATTTCCTTATCACTAAATGTCATAGAACACAATACAGAAATGGCTAATCACAGAATCATGCAAAATCAAGAGTGACATATTTTATAGTAAGCCACTGCTAGCATCAGCAACGATTCCAACCAAGAAATAATCATTAAAATTATTTCAATGACTTTGTCACGTGCATAATAGACAGCATATAAAAAAATATGCTTTTTTTAGTGGTCTACAATGCATAGTGAAGTTTGTTGTGACAGTGTAGTAATCCAAACAACAGCACATTTACATCCCAGATATGTGCCTTTTTTTATAGGACTTACCACATACCTCTGAATATCCACAAAATACACAGCTGCACAGATCATTTGTAATTGGCATTAAAGCAGTAGCTTTAAGTTGAATCAATGCAATATTCCAAAAATGTGCCCGACCAAAACTTACATAAAGACCAACCCACCCACATGGACGCAAGTAGAGCAATCATTAAGCGTAAGTTCGGGCCATAGCTGTGTTTGATCAAGCCATAAGCCATAATTATTTTACGAGCCCAAATACTATGTCAGTCTCTGAAACTATTTACCCTCTCCAGTGTGTTTTCCTTTTTTTAACAGAAAGGAAACCATGCTGCCCTCCTGCAGGTCTCAGTGGCACACATCATGTTCACTGAGTCCAAATGGATCAGACTCCACGCAGCTCTGCCAGGGACCAGAGTGCTTTGCATATTTTTTTGTGTCACAAAACATGAGCTAATTAATCATGAGACTGTTTAGCATCTTGTTTCCGTACTGCACTGTTTTTTTTTGTCCATCTCCAATTCTCCGATCCCAAAACACTACCCTTTCTATCCTCTTCTCCCCTATTTGGTCTGGTATCGGTGTGATTAACTAACCTGTGATTCCTTTTTCCTGTGTGGTGAGATGAGATTCCCTTGGCTGGGAGCTTGCTGAAATTCAGCAGGATTGGGATGATGGATGCTTTGCTGAACATGTCAGAACAGTTATATGAACAGGTTATAGGTGATTACAGGCTGGTTCCATCCCACCTGTTTTAATCGCCTTGCTGAGACAAAAATCGTTCATATCCAGCCCTCTGTCCCCCAGGGAACAGTCCGGTATGATTGTCACCTATTGAGCCTGACACAGGGGTAATCACTCTGTGATTGATCTATTCCATTTCTGTGATAGGCCCCTGAGCCGTGAGTGTGTGTGTGTGTCTGCAGAAAATTTTGGTGACAATATCACCACTTTAATGTGATTGATGTAATGTGTGCAATATTGAACATTTTACTCAGATGTTAATGTGCATGTATATGTATGTGTTTCCTGCAGGGGTATTGAGTGGATCAGTCTTACCAGTTTCCTGTCCTTTGCCACATCTGCTCCAAACAACATGGGGCTCGTGAGAAATGAGCTACAGCACGTTGACCTGCCCACAGGTGAGCCTTGCAGAATCTCTGCTTGCTGCTCGGGTGTTGCCCCAGGCTGTCTCTAATCCTCATTTTCAGTAATCCCTACAGGTATTAATTCACACCACCGCACAGAATTTAACTGCCACTGATCCATACTTGTTGAAACGCTTTGTCACTCAGGGGAGTCTCCGAGCCCTCTAGGCATATGCACAGTCCCATTACATGCAAATGCACACACACACAGACAATAAGTATGCACATGCATAGACAGCAAGAAGACAAATGTGTGGGGTTGATATGCACCACAATCATTCCACCCTCTCATGTACTCCACTCCTCAGCTTGTTACCCTCTGTAAAAGGTCAGCACATCATGCCGTTTCCTTTGTCTTCTCCATTCTTTGCAGTAAAGAT